>VIIQ02000643.1:410000-572906 GCA_007449985.2 Desmodesmus armatus
TGCCACCCGAGTTTGCAGGCCTGCCGTCAGCTGTGTCCTACGAGGAAGTGCTGCATGCCAAGGACCTCAGCAGCGGCAGTGAGCACAGACTGGTGGTGGATCTTATGTTCCCAGCCACTGAGGGCACTATCCGCCGTCTGATGACCAGTTGGTGGGATGCACAGGTATGTCGGCGGAAATACGATGCCCTCCCTGGCAGTCGCAGCAAAACAGCGTGTCGGCTGCTCTTGTCTGCTGTGGCGTTGACTGCAATGTTGCTGTGGTTGTCTGTACAGGGAGGTAGGCCAAATAACAAGGCAGCCAAGCTGCTGCGTGCCAAGCCTGACCACCGTGCCATGCCTGTCAGCTTCAACGTGTGTGTGATGATGCTACGCTACTGGCAGGCCGAGCTGATGGAGGCCCTGGTGGCTGTCAAGTGAGTGCCTATCAGCATTTGCCGCTGCAGCGGTGACAGCTTGAGGCTATCATACTTGCACAGCAAGCCACCCCCCGACAGTTCGGGCCCTACAGTGGCAGGTTGTCAGGTGGCAAGAGCGTGTTGCTTGACCTCTTGTCTCGGTGTGGTGAACAGTGTGAAGCAGCACCATGCACGTGACGCCACATGTTGGTGTTGGTGGCACTGCACTGCACTGCTGCTGCTGAGTTGCTATGCAGCACCTGATGCAGGTGTTTCATCTGCCTGTTTGTGTTTGCCACTGCAGTGACATCATGCTACACAACAAGGCTGCTGGTGTGCCTAACTGGCACCACCCAAGCTCATTGTGTTCTGGCCACCAGTTCGCTGCTGGGTCTGCGGCCGCCCGCGCACAAGTGGCTGCGCTGGGCATGTATAGTGTGTGCTGGCACATCTACTTTGCAGGACGTCAGGCAGAGTGCTTTCGTAGCCAGTGGACGCACACGGGTGTGGATGGTGTCAGCGCTGAGACAACGCCTGTCTGGGCTGTGGGTCAGGCCGGCCTGCTCAAACAGTTTCAGGACGCGTCTGGCACAGGTTTCTGGGCTGTCTGCTGGCATTGCAAGGTGTGAGGGGGTGCTCTGGTCTGGGTGTGGTGGGTGACACTTTGTATAACCAGGCACAGCTGTGCTGCTTGCACTATGTGAAGGAGTGACATCTGCTATGGTTCACGACTTGGCAGCCAGGAAGACTTTGCACCCCACCACCTCTCACCCACAGCTGTGGTCTTATCATTATGTCTCCAACAATGTGTGTACCAACTTCTCATTTACCATGCATGTACCATACTGTCTTTGCCTGACCTGCTGCAGAACGGCTACGACTTTGGTCAGCCAGACTACCTCAGCTTCCTGCCACGGCCTGTCAGCGGTCTGTGCTTTGGGGCTGTCATCAACTTGGCCTTCACTGTGCTCAAGTACTTGCAGCCATGCCGCCCCAGCCGGACCATCACCCATCATAAGAAGGGCCAGCAACCCAAACAGACCCTCAACAACCCACGCGCCTTTGTGTTCCCGTATGGCGAACTCAAATACCTCCCTGCTCTGGACGACCCTGCAGCAGCCCAAATCAGCAACAGCGACATGGCCGCCGTCGTGAACACAGCCATCAGCGGAGCCGGGGCCCTGAAGGCTTGCTGGACCAAATCACGTGCAGCAGGTATGACCGAGGCTGTGAGGGGGGAATGACAATGAGAGGAGAGTGCTGTTGCACATGAATGCATGGGTCGCAGGACACAATTTTGTGTGGTTGACAGACCACCTGCATACCGGCACCAGGGGCAGACCAGTCTGTGACTCAGGACTGCATGATTGGCAGAACACGGTCTCAACCTTGAACTTGCAAACTGTGCTCGACTGACCTGTGCTGATTTGCCCTGCAGGCCGCACCCCTGCCACTGGTGCCCTGGCTGCTGCCGTTCAGAAGCACAATGCCCCCAGCGAGTACAGCATGTGCACTGCAGCTGCAGGGTATTCACAGCTCATGCAGGGCCTGCTGGGTGTTGGCCCTGGCAAGCTGCCAGTGGACTTCTGGCAGTCCCACATGACCCGCGCTGGCCGCAGCATGGCCAGCAACAGCCATCAGACATACTTTAACAACTGGGTGAAGGCCTTTGGCAGCTCCCTGCTCTACACACGCAGTGCTGGCCTGAGGCTGCAGGGGGTGACCTTCAAGGACAGCATGGCTTCATGGTGAGCAGATGCAAAAATGCACTGCAGTATTCATCGCTGACGGCTATGGGCCTGTTCTGCAAACTGCTTTTAGCAAGTGTAATCAGTTAGCCGGCATGTGATCGATCCTTGCACATGGATAATATTCTGCAATGGTGTCCTGCTCCTCCTCTGCTGCTGTGCAGGCATCCTCAACTAGCCAACCAGCAGGTAGCCAGTAAGCTGACAACAGCACAGCAGTCTGCCCTGACAGCAGCAGCAGAGCAGGCAGAGCTGTTTGCTGCCAATGCCACCACAGATGCCATCTACAACAGCCTCATCTCCAGCGTCATGCAGACAGGCAGCCTGGCAGGCATGCTGCTGTGCAAAGCAGGGCCCCTGCTGCACTCTGGCTATGCACTGCCACCGTGTCAGCCCGGAGTGGACCTGGCATGGCTAAACATGAGCACCACAGAGGCACATGGGTACAGCAGCAGCCTGCTGCAGCGCATCGAGGCAGGTACCTGCAGGTTGTTTGGGCCACAACCAGCAGCACCCCAGCGCCCTGTGCTGCTGCAGAACTTGGTGGATCTGTGGTCCTGTGATTGGGATGTGGTCAAGCTATCTTTTGCCAACCCTGCAGCCCAGGGGGACGCA
The DNA here is from genome assembly GCA_007449985.2 of Desmodesmus armatus. Taxonomy (NCBI): domain Eukaryota; kingdom Viridiplantae; phylum Chlorophyta; class Chlorophyceae; order Sphaeropleales; family Scenedesmaceae; genus Desmodesmus; species Desmodesmus armatus. The sequence continues at coordinate 412,761 of VIIQ02000643.1, forward strand.
ACGACAACAGCAGCAACTGCGACCGTACTCTCTTCCCTACTCAGTGCCTCACGGGTGGCTGCAGCAATGGCACGTGGGGACCAGCAAGCTGCAGACAGGGCAGCTGCAGCTACCGCAGCACTGGCTAGTTCTGCTGCCAATCACGTGCAGCAGCTGCAGGCAATCATGACAATGCCTGTCGCTGCTGCTGCTGCAGATGCAGTGCTGGCAAGCAGCAGCAGGGCGGGTGTCAACGGCCGTGAGTGAGCAGTACCAGCAAGGGTGGACACAGCAGGTTGTGAGGCGGCTGGAGCCCAGCTTGCCTCAGCAGCCATGGCAGCAGTGCCCCTTGGGGACCTCAGCAGCAGCGGTGACACACTGCCAGCCATCACACTGCTGATGGGGACAGGTGCACAGAAGGCGGCAGGCCCGCAGCGACCTGCTTAGAGGGTGCAGCAGCAGGGGCGGCAGAGCTTGCAGCACAGCTTGGCAGGGCAGCCATACCCACCACGCAGACCCTGAGGCGTGGTGCTGGGTTGCTGGTCCTGTTTGACCGTCAAACTTGCCACCCCAGCTGCTAGCAGCAGCTGGGGTGGCAAGGCCAGGCAGCTGGGGGCAGGCAGGGCAGTTGTGAGGGGGCATGAGTACAGTCACTTCTCTGTCATGCAGCTGATGGCCACAGAGGGGTTGCTGTTGGAGGACGGGCACAGCCAGACAGTATCAGTGCGTGTTGCTGGCGAGTACCTGCCAGCACAGCAGCCACGCACTGGCCACTGGAGCAAGCAGGCGTACACAGTGACAGTCACTCCAGGCTGCAACCTGCTGCTGTCCTGCCAGCCCGACCATGTCTGGGGCCAGCGCTTCACCGCCAGCTGTGCGGCCGCCGCTATTCAAGAATACAGCCCCCCCTTGTTCCAGAACGACACTGCCTTCTGACATCCCTCTTCCCGCACACCCCCCTTCCGACACGGCTCTTCCAACAGGCGGGAAGACGCCTCCGGAAGAGGGGCTATATTCATATAGCTCTTTCAGAATCTCTGCTAAGTTTCCGACGGCAGCGACCGGGAGCCACCTGGCCGTGTTTGACACCCTCAGTGACGCGAAGATCACTGCCACCCTAGGTGAGCACAGGGGTCAGTCGTCCTTTAAGTTCATTCTCAGTATTGATGGTGGGTTCTTGACTGTTGTATCTGTTCAACAGTTGCAAGAAGCTGACCAGATGGGGGTTGTCGGTCACTAGCCTGCTGCTGTGCCCTTGCCCCAGCACTTCGACCAACAGGCCGTGAGGTGCCAGCACAGAAAGATCCCACCTCTTTCTGCTAGGGTATATGATAGTGCTGATGCATGCCAGATGCTACATGTTGACATGGGGAGCTGCATGCAGCCCGTGTTAGTGTTCACCACTCCCCACACACAGGGCTGGATGCACACTCTGTGTCAACACACACACACACACAAATCCCTGTGTCTACACACACACAAAAATTTGGAGGGTGGATGGATTGGCTGGATGCACACATACACATGTATCAGCTTGGTGTTTTGCTAGCCACGCCTGCTCACTTGTCTGGAATGATATGTCATTGTTTGTGTTAGCAGGTCAAACACCTGCCTGAACCCTGGACATGACATCCACCAGACCTACATTACCGTCTACCCTCGTCCTGGACAACCAAGACGCCTCAAGCCACACTAGACAAGCCCTGCATGTGTTCAAGCTTGTTTTTGCAGGCCCGACTGACGACCCTGTTGCCTACCGAAATGCTTCGTTGTGCCTGCAGGTAATTTCTAGTGGGACAAGGGGAACTTATTGCCTGCCATGCCATAGGGAGGGTTGTGGCCCCTCTAAGCAGTCTCGATATCACATCTATGCAGTCATAGCAGCTCTATGCAACCAGCAGCAGCAGCAGTCAAGCAGCAAGCAGCAAAATCAGCCAGCCGAGGTCTGGAGGGTGCTGGAGAGAGAGGAGGCAAGCTGATCAGGTAAACACTTTCTTGCTAATATAAAGTTTTCCGCTGTGCGTACCCACGCCCTTATACCTAACTTCGGACTGTCTCAACTTTGGATGGTGGATGGATTGGCTGGATGCACACTCTGTGTCAACACACCTCCACACCTCCCTGCTTGCTGAGGCTGCATGCTTCTACAGCATACTGCCTAACCAACTCTCAGCATCTGCCACAGCATACAACACCTTCTCTGGCCCGCTACCCTTCCCGCTGCACACGCTGCATAACAGGGCAGTTTCACTGGTGTTGGCGACACGCACAGACATGTAGCCGCGGTGCTTGCTGGTCTGACCTCCAGCTGCACATGACAGCTTGTAGGAGTTCTGGTGTGTGCTGCACCGTCATGCTGTCATGCTGCATGTGGTTGACTCCAGGCTGCCATGCCTGCAAAGCCTTCACGCTGTGCTGACCACGCGGTCGACCCACTCTTCTGCTGCTGTCGCACCCGCCGCCGCCTTGCTGCTGTTGTGCATTTTGGCCTGCGGAAAACCACAGGAGGGGATGCATCAGGCATCACAATGCAGGAGGCAAACCACATTGTCAAGAAGCTCCTTGAGGCACTGTCAGCAGCAAAGGCACAGCATGGGTTCAAGCGCACCGACAAGTTCTACATCTGCTACGACAACACCACCGTACACAACCAACTGGCAGGTGTGCTGGGCAGTAGGGCCCTTGTTTGGCCTCAGCCATCCCACTCCCCTGATTGAAACAAGCCCATTGAGCATGCACATGCACAGGTGGATGCAGCGGCGTGCACAGATGCCCCGTGGGAGGATCCCAGTAGAGGAGGCCAAGGCTGAATGCACCCGTGTCTTCCACAGCATCTCACAGGCCAGCATTGCCAGTGTTGTGGCCTCACTGCCAGAGACATGGCAGTCCATTGTCGACCACCATGGTGGTTTCGTGCCTGATGCACTGTCCTAAGCTGCTGTGTCATGTGGCAGTGCGAGCGGGTGGGGGGCCATGTATGGCCCCAACACCAACTGCCCCTGTTGCTGCTGTGTTGTCTTGCACCACTCTTGTGGTTCCCTGGCTAGTATTTCTGCTGGTTTTGTCTTGCACCACTGATTGATTTCTCACCTTGATCAGGTCTGCCAGCCTTCTGGCTAGTGCAGTACTGGTGCCTGGCCTCCGTAGTCACGTCTACTGCATTGCTCATCTGGCTGGTCATCATTGCAGCCTGCAGCACAGCAAAGGATGCTCTGCTGTTTGTCATATATGGTTTTTGTGCATGCACTGCACGACGTGTTGCATTTGCCACTTTCCTGGGTTGCCTGTGCATATCCTTGCTGAGCTTGCGTTCAAAATGCAGTACAACAACAGCTGTTACACCTCTGCCCCTGGCTTGAGTGCATGGCTGAGGTGTGCGAAGCTGTCTGCATGACGTGATGGGTTGTTTGCGTGCTGCACCGTCCAGGAAACGGGCGCTGCTGCCCTGCTGTACATGGGCATCCCCACCTGTGCTGTCTGTTGGGAGTCCGAGTTACTGCTGCTTCAGAGAGGCGTCTGACGCCACTGCGTGTTGCAGTTTCCGCCAGTTTACCAACAACGTAGTCTTTAACTTGGTGTCTCCGCTTGAAATGGATCAACGTGTTGCTTCGTTCAGGTCGAAACCTCCAGCCATGGGCGATGATGAAACTGCTAATATTGCATGCCAGCGACGACAGGACTTGCGCTCACGCCCACAGAAGCTTTGAACAACGTACTAATAAAAGAAATTTTGTTGAGTCTGGCACGTCTGTACTTTGCTCGCAGTTTGCTATGACAAACAGGTGCCAGGTTTCAGCAGTACACAGAGGTGGCACAAAAGATTCTCAAAGCTGCTGTGCCCTGTGCAGCCCACACCAGAGACTTCCGCAGACAGCAAAGCCTGTGTCCGGCACATGCACACTCCAAGCAAGCAGCACACAATATCTGAGCTACAGCAGCTGTGCACCTTGCCAGCTGGCACCCAGATGTTGAAGGGGATCCCTCAGTAGGCCCACATTTGGCACCTCCCACTTGAAGGCACAACCCTGGAAAACTTTGAAGCTAAGCAGGAGCAGCAAGTAGCAGCAAACAGCTGGGCAAGACTCGATCTGCTGCTGGTGCCAGCAAGGTGAGCTGCCTGCATCCCCAAAGACAGGCACACTTCAGTGGAAAACAGTACACAATCCAGGGGTCTCCGAAACGGAGTTTTCAAGCTCTTGCAGCGCAGGGCGCGCACTGCCGCGAGATTAGTGACAAAAAAGCTGGCACTTTCCACGTGTAATCAGCTGCGCTGGGTGGCTGTCGCGTCCAGTGCCTGGGGAAATCACATGCATCGACACTGAGACGGCCAGCTGGGGCCGAACTGGGCCAGAAAAAGAGAATTCCCCGTTCGTTCTTATAGGCAGCGGTATTGCAAGGTTCAGGAGAAATGTTTCTCCTCCACAACCAGAAGCGACGACAGAATGTGAGGCATGCTTTGTGGTGGAGGAGCACTCAAGGCCTAATCTCAGAGCTACAGCCTCAATTCAATTTGCGGAGCACACACGTACATGATGCACAAACTGAGCCTGCCAGGTTCTTCAGAAATGCATCTAGTATCTCTCGCTGCAGCGGCGGTGAGAATCTTTACCAGACCCCCTGACTGCATTTGATGCTACTGGAGCTTGAAAGTGAATGCAAAGCACATGGCACTCTACGCTAAATTGCAAGATGTGTATTGATGCTTGACACAGCATGTCGACCCCCTGCCCCCCCCTCCACCCGCGCTCATGTAGTTTCAGCACTTCAGCTCTGCCAAAGTATCTCACATCAACACCACACTGCATTTGATGCTACTGGTGCTTGAAAGTTTATGCATAGCACATGGCACTCTACGCTAAATTGCAGATTTTGTATTGATGCTTGACACAGCATATCGACCCCCCCCCCACCCACCCACCCCGCTCATGCCTAGTTTCAGTAGTCAGCTCCGCCAAAGTCCATCACATCAACACCACACTGCGTTTGATGCTACTGGAGCTTGAAAGTGAATGCACAGCACATGACACTCCATGCTAAATTGCATATGTGTATGTATGCTTGTGACAGCATTTTACCCCCCCCCCCTGCGCTCATGCCTATTGCCAGTCAGGTGCTGCCTCAGGGAGTGCTACTGCTGTTCTGGACCTGCTACATGGACCTGGACCTCTCAATAGTGTCCCGCCTATTCTTAATAGGGTGCATTTTTAGTAGGGTGCTTATTGAGAGACGAAAACAAAAAATAAAAGGCTGTTCGCTTTTCTCACAACTGAAGCGCTTTCTTGCAGCGCCGTCTGCACCAATATTTTTTACAAAAAATACTGCATCTTATTCATTTCAGGCCCCCAGGGCGCCCATGGCACCCCCCCCCCCCCCCGCACCCCTGTCATAACATGTTACAGCGTGGGTCAGTAGTGGGTGACTGCAGTTGCAGTAGCCCCAAATTGCCTGCTTTGCTCTGTGCTGCCAATACGCGTTGTTAGGGGAGGGCTGCATGCCGCCTGCAGCTTGTCATGCATTGCTGCACAACTGCGCAGGTGCATGAGACAGCAGCTGTACAGCAGCACAGATGTGCTGTTGTGCCCACTGCTGCTCGACCGCACCCCAGCTGCATGCCGTTGGTGCTGCTGCTCCAAATGCAACTATATCCTTGTCAGGCTCATCTGTCCTGCCTGGGCTTAGCAAGCAAGGGCAGGACAGCATCAGCTTCCCTCCATGCAAGCCCTACTGTCGTATGCAGGGAACTCGTCAGACAAGCAGGCCCACAGCTGCTTTCAATGTACAAATATCAACGCAGTCGATTGCTGCCAATTTGGGCGCTGCATCGCACATGCTGCTGCTGGCCTTGGCAATCAAGCGCGAGCCCATCAATGTCGACGTGCCGCCCTGGGCCCGCCCAGCAACCAAGACCATTGCTTACAAATTTCGCCAGAAGGTTGCTGAGGGCCTACTGTGTGCATGCACGCTGTTTGCGACTACTTTTCGCAGACTGACCTCGCTAGGAAGTCGCCTTGAAGGTCGAGTTGGAAGGTCGAAGCCTGGTCCAAACCCAGCCTTTTTGGGTTGTTTTCCTGTTGCTGTTCACGACAAAAATAGATCTGAGCAACCGGATGTTTCGTGCATCATCCTGGCAGATGGGGACAGTTGGACAGCGCATAGCAAGCAGCCCTGCAGGGCTCCATGCGCCAGGCCTCAACTGGCAACTGCACCCTGGGGCCGAACATGCGGCTTATACCAGCGCACCATACCAACGACATATAGGTGGTTACCCATAAGGGGACACCATGCCCTGCACTGCACTGACACCATCTTGCAATACCGTATACACCATATAGCCAAGGTGGTCATAATTTAAGGCCCCGCGCAGCGGAGAAATTTTTGGCCATAATTATAAGAAGTCTGCCCAAACAAAAGGTGCACCAGCACCATAAAGATAAGACACCCTGCCAGCAACAAAGATGCAGAAATGGCTCAAATGCTGTGTGAACCACACAGGAGCACCACAGAAGCATCACACAGCATTGCACCTGGTCCAAGCTGCTATTTTCTTCCAGCCCTGCTGCTGCTGCTGCTGCTGCTGAGCGGCGCTTGCTGCCCCTGCCAGCCTGCTGCTGACCGGCGCTTGCTGCCCCCTCTGCTGGTGTTGCTGGTGTCCTGCCTCGGCCTGTGGCTTGCTGCCGGTCAACCAAGAGCTGCTGGTCAACCAAGCCCTGCATGCCTTGCTGGTGGGTTTGTACAGCTGCTTCCCCATGGGGACAGCGCTGCAGGCACATCCTGTGACGTGGAACGACCGCCAGGCGACAAAAACTTGGCAAACGTGGTATATACAAGCGTATAAACCCACAGGAAGCTTTAGGGAAATTTGAATTTTTTGACCGTTATTATAAGAGGTTTTGGTTGAAAAAACTTCCCGGAGCCGTAATTTAAGAGGTTTTTTTCAAGGATAAGTATTTATGACCACCTTAGCTATATGGTGTATACGGTAGGCCATGCAGACAGACATGCTGATGTGCAGCGAGCCCTGCTGCACATGGGGACCGTGCATGTGGGACATTGTGTCATAGAGCCACGGCCTCTGCACTAGAGACAACAATACCCGGGATTCCACGTGAGGGCGAAAGCGGTACGATGTTGATGTCCCAAGGATTTCCCTTTTTGTCTGCATGACCGTGCTTATTGCGTGGTTACATCAGTTAATGTGCTGTGTGGCAGGCGAGTGCACGGCAGGCAGCATTCCACATCCCGAGAACCACAATCCAAGACTGCCCAAAGAAGCTGAAACTGCACGGCAACTGCGCCGCCAAACCCCACAGCCAGCTGCCACTGCATCGACACAGCTGCATCGCATCCTCGCATCCGCCAGCGCCAAGTGGCATCATACTGAACCTGGACAGCATCACACTCAGAGGCAGCACAGCAGCACGCCGTCCATCAGCAGCCGGCCTGTCTGCACACGTGGCCTCAACCCACACGCGCCTGACAGCATCACCAGTCCCAAGTAGAGTGAATGGGCCCGCCTCAGTTAGCACAATCAAACGCCCCTTGTCTGCCACCAGCTAGCTCATGCCACCCACAAAGCGGCCCTGCACTGCCTAGCTGCTGCCAGCTCTCTTGAGTGCAGTGCAGCCACTCTGCCTGCCCTTCTGCTTGCAATCAAGGGGTGGGAGGGGGGCCTGCCGTGCTACTGTGAAGACACAGGTGCTAACTAGAAGCACTCTGCATCCGCCAAGCAAAAACACTTGAAGAGGCAGGCTGGGCTGCCCAGCTTTCTAGGCTGGCACCCATGTCAGTTACATTAGTCAGCCACCTGCCCAGCAGGCAGGCACCTTCCTGGCAATGTGACTTTCTCTACGGGCAAGCCTAGGAGAAAGTCATGCGTTGGTGGCATGCAGTGCGACTCAAAAGCAAGCCAGAAAAGAAGGTCCCACCCCACACAACAGGTGGCTCAAAAACCTGCCATGCAACCTGCCATATTCATGCATAGTACCACACAGTAGGCAATGTCTGCTATGCAGCACAGCCATTTGCTGAGGCCCAAGCCCCTAGCATCGCCTGTTACCAAGGGGCTGGCTACACCACCCACCCCATAAACATATTTCACCAGGCTGCCCACCACGCATGCGGTACTCAGAGGTGGCAATTTCTCTCAGGACAACCCCATGACATCTTCCCCATGCACCAGATCAGGACCCACCATCCGCCCAAGGCCAAGTTTGTGTGCATATACCACCCTCCACCCCCTTGCGCATTGTCACGCAACACATCACCATGCCAGGTTGGGTGATGTACACCAGCTTGATGCGCATGCGTCACTCGATGGCAACTCCTCTGGGTACAACCCCATAAATTCCTCCCCATGCACTAGGCCAGGATCCACATCCACCCAAGGCCTTGTTTGCGCATAGCACCCTCCACCTCCGCGATTATGTCACGTGACACAACGCCAGGTTGAGTGTCACAGACAACACTGATGGGAGGGCCACAGCCAAAACTACCTCCAAAGCGGCCTGGCAGGGCCGCCCTCAGACAAGCAGCTACCGCACTAGTTATCGACTCTTTTATCGTCACAACTGCCCCATGTTTTGCGTGGATGGTGGTATTCCATGGGCAGGTTGTCAAATTGGTAATGGCTGTCAGGCACAAACATTTGCCACACCATCGCCGTCACACTTTGCTCAATCACCTGAATCGAAAGTGGTACCCTGTCTGGACAACAAGCTCAACAAACTTTGAACCTGTTGTGGCCACCAAAACCTGTCCATGTCTACAATGATGTTGTTGCCATACATGACAGCCCTTGACCAGCCTCCTGCATCTCCCACCAAGGGGTGCTCTGTGTGCACAGGGTCACCACGGACTGCGTACAATCCTTGAAGGCCCTGCGGTTGTGTGTGCTTGCTGAAGAGGCTGCCTGCAGGGACCATGCGCTCAGCCACCAGAAACAGCCTGACAATTTCTGGCAGGCCCCACGTCACGTGATGCTGATCAGTGACGGTTTTGGCACCCGCAACCCAGAGGTTGTGTTGCTGCATGTACGCCATCATGTTGAAGTCCACAGGCTTCTTGAACCACGAGTCATCATCCAACTGCCAGACGTACTTATAGCCGAGCATGTCCGCAAATGCAAATTGGAAGGTAAGCCACCAGTGGCCCATGCGGCGGTAGTCCGCCGAGAAAAGTCAGGATACCCGCCCCATCCCGCAATGTCATGAATGGCGCTGCTGCTGCTGCGTGGCGCCTCACGCCAGTGCTCATCCAGAGACAAGAACTTAACTGTGATGTTGAACTGGCGGTTCCAGCAAGGAGATTGCTTGTACTCCTGCTGTCCCTTGTTGTCTTGTGTGAAGACAAACACGTCGAGAGCGTTGGTGTCGCCGACCTTGCGGTTGAGGTCCGTGAGCATGCAGCACAACTCAGAGTGTCTGTTTGACAGCATCGGCACGAAGATCCTTTGGGCTCGTTGCTGATAAGTTGAGTTTAGCATTTGCTGTGCCTTTAACACCGACTTGAGCACAGTTGGGTGCCACCTGCTCTTGAAGTTGCCATACTCATGTTGCCATGCTGCATCAAAGCGGCCGCCTTGGTACAACAAGTGCCTCACTGAGCTTTGGGTTGGATCAGCGGTGGTTGTGGTGTCAGAAGTAGTATCAGGTGCTGTGGTGGTGTCAGGCTCTGTAGTGTCGGACCCTGTCCTGGGTTTGTCTCTCGGTGTGAAGGTTGGCACATGTTTGCTTTCTGTGCCAGCAGGGGTAGTGGGGTTAGGCTCCCCCGCACCACGTCCCGGGTCACCAGTGATGGGTGTGACGCCCGGCACAGGCATCAGGGTCATCAACATGGACATGCTGTCCATCGCCTTCACCATTAAGAGCTCGGCTGCCAGGGGGTTGGTGTTGGCAGTAGCGGTGACACCTGCCATGCCTGCCACGGCACTGACAAGGTCAAGGACAGCACCAGGCAACTGCTGCTGCACGCTGTCCATGCCTGTTGACCCTGTGCTGGTGATCAGGTAAGTGGCGGCATCCAGCAATCATTGAATGTCCTCATGCTTTGAACCGTCTTGGCTTTGCTCACAGTTCCTGCACAGGAGACACAACCCATGGTGAGCAACCTTGTTGGAGCGCGCGTTGGTGGAATTGAAAAGCTGCAGGAGAGGCATGTCGCAGCATGCACTGCGCAGCATGCACTGTGACAATAAACACCCGTCGTAAGCTCTCGTAGGTTGTTTTGGAGGCGAAATGACGTCGTAAAGGTGGCGTTAGGCTTTGAGACAGTTGGGCTTAACCCGGGCTCTAGCCGGGCTTTTTTATGGTTACCAGTACAAGCTGATAACGTCCAAAAGTCTGTTCTCTGTGGCGATTACCGAAAACTTGACGCAGCGCTCCGCCGTTTAAGAGGGAGATCAGGTAGATGTTAACTACATTTGACACGAAGGGATTGGCTGATGATGCTGTGCAGAAGGCAGGGTGAAATCGACTTATGTGGTCAGCAGCGTACAGGGGGAACAAACAACAGCAAACAAGCTCGTCTATCGCCAAATAGGCCTGCCTATTTGGATTCCGAACAAGTACCTGAACAAATGGTATTATCGCGTGATTGTGTAGAGGCGTGGTAAAGCAAGTTTGGTGCAGACTGCACCGCACAGTGTGGTGTTGGACAGTAATTTTTCATCCGATGTCATAATGGCGTTTGTTGACATGTGAGGATAGTGTTGGGGTTTGGGTCAGCGGGGAATACATCAGCAAGACTTCATGGAGGGGGGGGGGGGTACTGGCGTTGCAGTATGCTGTTGTGAAATAGGAAATACATGCAGCAGACAGACATGCCAATGTGTGTTTTGGGGGGGGGGGTGCAGGCTTCTTGGGTCACGGCAATGTTCTTCTCCGCCTCCGGATACAAAAGCACAGTGCCTGAGTCGACACCTGCAGCCCTTGCATCCCGCATCTGGGGACATATCGGATTCTTGTGACGAGCAAACAGTGTGTGCAACACAATCACCATGAAGACTACCATGGTATGAACCAGCCATCTGCAGTGGGCCCCCCTGTGGTTCATCCAGGCAGTTCAGCCAGGTGCTGCTGAGTGCACTGCGAGCTGAGTGGGCTGAGCTGATATGCTGTTCAAATGTACCTGTCAATAATTTATCTGCGAAGGAATCGGTGCCGGCTGTGCAAGGCTGTGAGGGGCTGAGTCAGTCAGTGCTGGGCTGTGATCTGGGCTGTGATCTGATGGCAGCAATAATGCTAGCAAGATGGCCATTACGCTTGCAGCATGACGCATTCGTGCATAAACAATTGGAGTTGTCTGTTGGCAAACTGCTGATACAGCCCCGGTGCCGACTGCAGACACCAACTGCAGTAGATCGCCAGTGACAGGTCTGTGGCTCTCAGGGGCCAACCGAGTGCCGAACTGCGGCTGATGCACTGTAGATACGAACGAAAACGCTTCTGTGCGGGGCTAAATAACTGGATCGACAACAATAAGGCGGTGATGGAACGCATGAAAGGATCGTGAGGGTACATCGGAGCAGATGGCAAGTTTTGTAGCTGATCGGGGCCAAACGACTACCAATCGGTAGCCCCGTACCCTTAGATTCTGATTATGTGGCTTGTTTGCGAGGGGGACGACTGGTCGAAAAGATAGAGCGAGAATGAGAGAACCACAGAGAGAATGACAGTGGAGCATGGGAAACGGCCTTGCCATATATGGCAGGCCAACGCAGACAGCCGGACCCTTAGTATGTCCCAGACTGTCAGATGCCGGTGGGAAGGTGTTGAAAAACTGTCAGTTGCAGTAACAATGCAATGGCTGACATCCTGGCCACACTAGAGTCATGGCCTTCTGTCTAACACAAATTCCCGTTTGGGAGGGGACGGCGCACATGCTGCATCTGCCCAGTTTGGAAAGTGCATTTCGTGCACAGAGGACTGCGCTGCGTATGAGCATGCGGTAAACTCAAAATTTTCATGCACCATGCTGTATTTGTCACGCCAACTGGTTGCAGCGCGCCAGTGCGAAAGCTGCCGTTGCCAGCGGTGTTATGACATCACGCTGACTTAACTGCACAGCACCTCACGTCGACTGCCAACGTTGATCCGATTCAACCAGAAATCTGCCACCGTGCGTTATCTGCTGCTGTTGCCTACTGTGTGGCCTGAAGTGCCGTTACGCGACCATGACCTTACAAATAAAATTCAGATCGCTAAAAATCAACTGGTAACCGTCCAGAGCCGCACCTGGTTGGCCCCAGAACCCCTTGGATGCGAATTGCAACTTTAGCCACACTCGGCCAATTGGAGTCAAACTTGGACCAGGGGTCAACAAGACAATGTGTTACAACATGCTGCTGCGCGCTGGTCGTTCTCAGGCGTGTTCAGCTTATAATAACGCCTCAAAGTCAACCCAAAGATTGACCAAGGTCCAAGTGGGATGTGTATTGCGTTTCCCTGGCGACATCCCGCACCCGCCGCAAGGGGTCCACCGCAAACCTAAGAAGGGGGGAGGGGGACGCCAAGCCTAAACCGGATAGGGGGGAGGGTTCGATTGCGAAAACATCCTAAAACGGAAGGGGGGGGAGGGGTTCAGCGGCTCTTCAGCAAGGGAGACAGCACTCCCGATGACGAGCCTAAAAACCAACGGGTGGGAGGGTGTTTTGGACCGAAAAGCCTAAAACGGAGAGGGGGGGAGGGGTTTTGTAGAATCCGGCGTCCCCCTCCCCCCTTCTTAGGTTTGCGGTGGACCCCCAAGGCTCAATAAGATGCATAAATATAGTCGTCACAAGGAGTGAAAAGGCCTCAATCCCACTTATACTGCTGCTATAGGGCCCCTGGTTTCCACGAGCCAGGTTGACCAGTTAAAGAGGCTGTGGTCAATAGAGAGGGTGGTTGGGTCGGGAGGAAAGAGCGGAGTTGACCTGTTGAAGAGGCTGTGGTCAATAGAGAGGGTGGTTGGGTCGGAATGAAAGAGCGGAGTTGACCTTTGAGGTAATTGGGGCTGTCGAGGTTTAGGGTTTAACCCTAAACCCTAAACCTAATTTAAAACCCATAAACTTGAAGCTGCTCATCCCATGGGGTGTGTGGAGGGGTGGAGTGGAGTGGAGGCGTGGAGTGGAGGTGTGCAGGGGTGGAGTTGAGGCGTGGAGTGCAGATTGCCATGGGGGGTGTGGAGGGGTGGAGTGGAGTGGAGGCGTGGAGGAGGTCCATGCGACTCCCTGGATCTGCACCCTCTTCAGGGAGGCTCCACCACTCCATTTTCAATTGGTTTGAGTGGAGCTCCACACACCCTCCACACCCAGCATGGACCCCTGGAGCTCCACACCCGCCCCAAATGCCTCCACTCCACACCCAGCATGGAACCCCGGAGCTTCATACCCGCCCCAAACCCCTCCACTGCCTTCACTCCAAACCCTCCTCCAAGGAACTATGGAGCGTAGAGCTCCACGATATTATGGAGCATTCCACAGGCACTGACCTGTTTGTGCCTTGCTGAGCAGGCCCTGTGCGCCAGTCCTGGCAGGTTTGTCAAGGAATAGCTGGCCAACCGTCCTTTGAAATGCAGCCAGGTGGCCTGCCTTCCACTGACGTTCAGCTTTAGCTGCATGTGCTGCCAATTGTGTGTTGCGCTGCTTGACGATCCGCCTGTCCACTACGCGGCTGAGGAAGCGGTATCTGCGCTTGGCTTTGGCTGCTGCAGCTTCCGCACACGCCACCTGGTGCTGTCGGCTGCTGGTTCTGGTTTGGGGGCTGGGCCGCTGTTTGCTGTTGCAGCTGCTGCCATCCCTGCTCCTTCTGCTGCCAGGCAGCGTAGGCGTCATGCTTTGCAGCATACCCGGGCGTTACTGAACCCAGCTTGCCCCCCCCCCTCTGTTTTCAATATGCCGTTTTACATATGTTATTAAGGATATTCATATAATCATTTGTGAAAGTTCGTATAATCATTTGTGAAAGCAGGTGCAAGTCAAGTTGAACTCCAGCCTAGTGTCAACTGAGCTGCCCCCCCCCCCCTAGTATCTGTTGTAATATGATCGCAGAGGCTGAAGCTGCCGTGTCTGTCAACGAAAGGAAGTATTTAGTGATGCATATGCATGTGCAGCTGAAGCTAGACGAGTATCCCCCTAGTATCTGTCACAATAATGTAGAATCATATCTTGGTTTTGGCCATGCATGCAACTCCTTCAGTATGACAGTCAATGAGGGTTTTGATGTGCGGGATGTTTATGTCCTCAAATCCAGGCACATGGGCAGGGCGATCGGTAGGGGGTCTGCAACATCAGTGTGCAATCAAAAGCGACAGTGTATGTATTAGTTATCCCTCTGATTTTGGGCCACGAGGGGGTGTATGGGACATACCCCCCTGAGGGGGGTGCGAATATCCCCCCTCGGCTTGGCCTCGGGGGGATATTCGCACCCCCCGAGGGGGGGTATGGCCCATGCCCCCCCGAGTGACCCAAAATCAGAGGGGTAAGTAGCTTATCCCATGGATTGAGGGCGCACGCTGTGGGCATGCATCTTGGGCACGCAACCGTGGGGTGGAGGCAGGCACCCCACATGGTTTGCAATGAATTCCTGGTGTCATTTGAAGCAGCTGCGAATCCAGAACATCCTGCATATCCCCACATACTCTGTCCGACCGGCTCAGGCAGCACGGCACAGCAGCAGGCAGCACCAAAGCACAAAGTGTGGCAGGCATCGGCTGTGCAGGAAAGGCAACAGATGGCACGGCCAATCACAGGAACACTTAGAAACCTCGTTAGTTTGCGATTAGGGGCTCCGCAGCACTTTCGAGGGTCCGGCCCGAAAACCCTGGTCAGGCCATATGTCGATTCCCAACCTTCACGTCACGTCAAGATGGCTGCGTACAGGACAGAGTTTTGGAGATGAAGCCAAAGTACGAGTTTCTGCCTGATCTCAACTGGTGGGTCAGCTGGGACCCGGACGATCCTTTCACCTACAACTCTGTGAAGCTGTCCCCTACAGCAGTGGCCGAGCTCGAGTTAGAGGATATGGTTTCTACCAGGAGTGCAACAGACGTGGACGCATGCAGCGACGCAGAGCTGGTGAGTTTCGCGCTCTCATGATCTACTGCTCTGTCTTGCTGTTCCGACAGTCGTCCTGGCTTCAACTTGCTTGTACGGCGAGCAGCATGGCGTTCATCCTTCTTTCATGGTTCTCTGTTGGCACATATTGACGTCTGGTCGCGTCATGCCCGCAGGATGACATTGCAGACGTGCTCTCGATGTCTCAGCAGCAGGATGACAGCAACGAGCAGGTGGCCGCCCTGGCAGAAGCCGTGCAGGAAACGAGGACCCGCAGGCGTTCCTCTCGCCTGGCCAACAGCAGCAGCGGCCCACCAGTCCTCAGCATCACCAAAGCAGCACCAGCCCCTGTCCCCAGCAAAGCAGCACCAGCCCCTGAACCCAGCAAAAGCAGCAGGTGGTCAGAGGCCAAAGAGGTCAAGATTGTGGCCAACGCCCGCCAACACGGCCAAGGCAGACAAGAAGGCCATGAAGGCGTTCAACGAGTTCCTCACCAGCTTTCATGGCATCACAGAACCAGACCCAATCAACATGGAGCAGGGCCTGCTCAAGAAGATGGTTGCAGACTTCATCACCAGGGTAAGCAGGCACAGCACGCACACAGAGTTCTGCATGCAGCAAGCTCCATCCTGCAGGGCAGCATGGCCCCAGCACAGCGCGTGCACAGAGTTCTGCATGCAGCATGAGCAAGCTTCATCCTGCAGCGCAGCATGGCCCCAGCACAGCGCATGTAGAGAGTCCTGCATGCAGCATGTAGCAAGCTCCATCCTGCAGGGCAGCATGGCCCCAGCACAGCGCGCGCACAGAGTCCTGCATGCAGCATGTAGCAAGCTCCATCCTGCAGGGCAGCATGGCCCCAGCACAGCGTGCGCACAGAGTTCTGCATGCAGCATGAGCAAGCTTCATCCTGCAGGGCAGCATGGCCCCAGCACAGCGCATGCACAGAGTCACGCATGCAGCTTATGCATCCACCACTGCTTTCTGTATCACAAACTAATTGCTTTCTGTATCACGATCCCTGCTTTCTGTATCATGATCCCTGCAGGCCAAGAGGCAGGATGGAGAGGATTACAAGCGCAGCTCCCTGCTTAACATGGTGCGCGGCATCCTGCGGCACATTAATGCCGAGTACAAGCTGTTAGAGATCAACGGGAAGCCAGCCCCAGCCCCTCTCAACCTCAACAAAGATGCCCTGCTCAGCACAGCTGCCGACTCAACCTGCAAGCAGCTGACTGCCGCCGGCAAGGGCACAGTCAAGCAGCAGCCAGCCTTCACACCTGCCGAGTGGCTTCAGTTGGTGCAGGGCGTCAAGAAGCTGCCATCTTCCAGCCTCAAGCATACGGCCCGCAAGTACCTTTGGTTGGGCAACAACTGGGGTGGCCGTGAGTCTGAGTATGCCAAGATTCAGCGCAGGTGAGGCAGTGCTCTTGGGCAAATATGTGGCTTGCAGGGCAGGCTCAGGCAACATACGTTCGTGCTTTGCTTTCAAACCTACTGTGCCTAGCTCATGTACCCTGTTGACACTATATGAAGGTTGCTGGATGTCCAACCTGTGCCATGTGTTGTCTTTGTCATCCTGCAGTGACCTGGTCATCGGCACAGACAGCTGCGGCATCCCCTGCGTCAAGTTTACAGTGCCCTTTGACATCAAACAGAACCAGGGTGGGCTGAGGCGCAGCAAGAAGGTCCAGCAGTTTGATCTGCACCCCACCATCAACCTCTACTGGGACCCTACAGACACCTTCTTTGTTGGTGCATCCATCCTGGAGGCAGATGATGTGTACCGTAAGGCTGCATTTGACAACAGTCAGGACAAGGACAAGCAGGAGGGGCGCTTCTTCCTGCAGCTGAAGCACTGCAACGTCAAGGGCGGCAAGGTGTGGTCTCTTGCTTTATTGTGCATGACGGTGCACTTTTCGCTATCGATGCATTGCCCTTCCACTGCCGTCAAGGACTGCCTGTGTTGTGTTGGGCAGCTGCAGCAGCAGTTGAGTAGCAGTTGCAGTTGTAAAAGACGAATAGTTGTGGCATATCATCCCATCATGTTTCATCTACACAAACTGCTGCTGGCCCTTGCAGGACAAGGACGCATTTGAGCCAAGTGTCTACCAGGATGCCTTCATCAACGCACCCCTGGGCGCCACCAGGATCAACTGGCTGCTACAGGGCCTCTGCCAGCTGGGTGGTGTGCCAAGCAGGTCCAACCACGCTGTGCGCCGCACCTTTATCCAGTCCTGCTACCGTTCCGGCATGCCGGAGTCGGCAATCATGCATTACTCGCGGCACACCAACCTTGATGGCCTGCGCACCTACTCAGGGTGAGCAATATGCGCTGTCAACATGCCTGTTTCACACATATTGCTTCTTGGCACAGCTTTGATACACCATACTATTTTCAGGTGGTGCGCACCTCAGCTTCGACATAGCATTCGTTGCTGGCTTGTATGTTACATTCACATACACAGTTGACATACAAATAAAACCCTGCAATGCTGGCCTGCAGGTTCGATGATGCCCAGTTCCTTGAGTTTGCAAAAGTGCGCCAGCAGCAGCAGCAGCCCCCAGCAGCCCCCAACGCCCCGCCTGGTGCTGAGCCCTACAAGGAACCCGAGCCAACGGCTGAGCCAAGTACAAGCCGGCACAACAGCTCGTCCGCCACAGGCACTGCAGCTGCCGCGCCCTCAACCACCTGGGAGGATGAGTTTGTTGACCTGGAAGACTGGGAGGTAGCAAGTCCCCCTGCCAAGAAGTCCTGCTCTGTGGCACCAGTGATGCAGCCACCACAGCCAGCGCTACAACCTGCCCCCAACCATGGCCAGCAGCACCCAGCTGTAATCCCAGGCAGCCACCAACATCCACCACCAGCAGTCCAGGGCAGCTCGGGCATCCCTGGCGGCATCAACATTGTGATTAACAATGTGCCCCCCCAGGCTACGGCGCCCCCACAGGCTACGGCGCCCCCACAGGCTACGGCGCCCCTCCAGCCTATGGCGGGCCCCCAGGCTACGGTGCCCCCACAGGCTACGGCGGGCCCCCAGGCTACGGTGGGCCCCCAGGCTACGGCGCACCCCCAGGCTACGGCGCACCCCCAGGCTACGGCGCACCCCCAGGCTATGGCGGCCACCCAGGCTATGGCACACCCCCCCCCCCCGGCTATGGCGGTCCCCCAGGCTACGGCTACCCTGCTGCTTCAAATGGCCCCTACCCTGGTGCCTTCCCGGGTCCCCACCCACCAGCAGCGTACCCCCACGGTGGCGAGGCACCCGACTACACAGCAGCAACCTACCCACCTTGGCTAGGCACCTACCCTCATGAGGCTGGTTGCAACCAACATGGTGGCCCACCCCCAGCAGGCCAGCGGCAGGGGCTGACCGTGAGGCGCAACGCTGTGATTGATGAGGATGATGATTAGGGGGTGCAGTGGTTTTGGCTCCATGCAGCAAGCTGTTCACATGTCATTGCAGTGTCTGGCGACCATGTTGGGCACCCTCACACTTGGGTGACGTTGTGCGGCCGCTGTCTGAATGATGTTGTGCCTGTTGCTGTTTTCCCCCAAGCTTGGGGCGTATCCTTGGCACCCATCAAGCTTGTTTGTTATGTCACATCAGTGTGCAGCAAGGTGTTTTGGGTTGGAGCCTTTTGTGTATGGGCTTTGCATGTGCCCCTCAACCTTGTCAGGAGGCTGCACACAGCAAGTCTTGTGCACAGTCAGTGTAGACTGTAGCCAGGGCGACCTGCTGAGAGTGCTGCTTGCGTTTTACATGCCCTTGCACTTTCCAGGGAGAATATGCAATTTCCAGGGGTGAATATGAAATTTTCAGGGGTGAATATGAAACTGTCCAGAAAAAAAAATGAGACTTCTCAGGTAAAAATATGCAATATATTCTGGGTGAAAATCATGCCAATATGAACAATCCATGGGATAAGAAGTCACATGCTGATAAAAACTCAAGCATCATTTTGCACATTGAGGGTGTTGATGTGTAAATTGATATCGGCCAACCACAAGCACCTGGAGGGAGGAAGGCGGTGCCTGAAAGTCTGTCTCAAAGCCCAAACAAGCAACCAAAGTTCATAGTATGTGTTGTTTGCATGTTACATGGGCTATTGCTTCTTCTGGAAGCTCTCTCCGTTGTGTTGTGTCACAAGGCAACAGCGACAGCACTGGCATGTTCAACTGCTTGAGGTGTTGGTGAAACACTCCAATGGCATAAGGCACACAGTAGGGCAACACCAGCTGTGTTGGGCTAGTGCTTTCAGCTGCAGCGCCCTGTTTTATAACCTGGTCAAGTTGACCAAGCCAACAACCCATCCATTGCCTGGGCTATTGCTTGAAAAGGCACCCACAAGCTCGCAACCTGCCAACGTGTGCTGCTGTGTGATCAGACCCAATATTCTGTATAGGATTTGATTGCCAGCGGGTACCAACAGATACACATGTTTCCAGCTGCTTAGGTCAACCAATAGTAGTGTCCACCCTCATGAACGTAAACTCGCAGCAGCAATATGGAGCAAGGACATTGACTTCTTGGGAATATGCTGCATAGCCAATGTTGGCCATGTGCATAAAAACCAACGCCAACTCTCCTGTGGTTTCTGGAGTTGGCACGCCACGAATCTGCGTTAGTCTGCAACATCCACGGCAACAGTGCATAAAAAGACAACACAAAGAGGTCTGTCCTGCAACCATTTGCTGTCGGCGCAGTCTGGTGTGCAATGTCGCTAAGCCCAAAACATGACATGTCTGCCACTGAGGGTGGGGCAATGACGCTTGACAACAGGGCATTGTGGGCCTTGGGGGGGGGGGGGGGGGGGGGGGACCCTGAACAAATTGGGGGAAGGACCCTGAACAAATGCCCCGAGGGGTGGAAGCATACTGGGAGCCTGGCTCAAAGGTTCCTGTGTAGTCTATAAGTATTCACTATTTCAAGTTAGTTTGAAGGGTTGGCTGGGTGATGTCATTTGCACCATCAACACAAGACAACAAAACGCCACATGTGCTGGCTTGCCTTGCATGTTTTGAGGTTGGTCAAGAGGTTGAGACTTGTCCCATATTCACTGATTACACATGCATATTGGCAGCCTTTGAAGGTACATCCAGGGATGTTGACCAGTGACCATACACTCACCGCACATGAAACTCCACCGACAATTCTCGCGGCAGTGTGTCCTCTGCCCGGAAACTGGATAATACAGGATATTCATAACCCTCTGCATACATTGCAGCAGTACGTTCACACTGAATGTTGTCACAATATCGATACCTGACTGTAAAAGTGCAAAAGAGGCTACATGCCTAATTGCAATTCATGCACTCAAGCAATCTTGCGCAGCTGCAGGCCGTGATCAACCCACCCCCACAACCTATAACATGACAACCAGCTCACCAATGTCCATCTTGAGCAAGTCAACTGTCGTGTGGCCCAGTGTCTTGGTGATGTTTGCCCAAGTGCGATAGTGGCCAGTGCCATTCCCAAGGCACCATTTGTGATAATGGTGCCGTTCGCCAATGCTACTTCCGTCATATGTACAGTCAAAGGTGTGAACCTGGCACTGCGTATTGGACAACATGGCCTTCTCAAATTGGAAGTCGCCTACGAAAAGCAAGCAACAAACCATGCGTAAGTACTTGCGCAAGGGCAGTGACGCCAATCAGCAGTAACAATGCTGTTTCGTGCCAATCCGGAAACAGGCATATCATGCATAGCAATGAAGTCGACCAAGATTGTTGGTTGGATTCCAGCTACGATAGCATTCTCAATCAAGTGAGGGAGCAACACACCGTGGCTTCCAAGTGAGTAAACCACACATTCATTGCCAGAGTCACGCGGCAGGACCTTGCACAACAGCTTGCTGCCATCATTCTCTCCGTATCGAGTCACAGGTCTGTCAGAAGGGCATGATATAATTGGCTGAAATTGTGACCAGTCCCCCTGCAAACAAGCAACAGGCAGGGTTCGTGTCTTATTACTTGAAGGCATAGGAGGGGCGGACGCCCGCCGGCTGGCCAATCACACAACAGCCAAGTACACCTGACTGCCAGGAGCCGATGAGGAACGCCTCACACCCCTTGTCCAGGAGATGCCCAGAATCGGCCCGACGCTTCCCTTTTTTCGCTCACAGCTTCTTTACGACGCCATACACTGCCAACAGTTGCATACTGCATATGCACACATACTGTGTGCACAGCGGGCATGGCGTGCTTGGCTGTGCGACAAACACGGGTCAACAGCCCCCCCCCCCCCTGCCTGGCTGAAAATAGGCATGCAATTATCAGAAGGCCCTGAGAGCCCCCCGCCCCATAGCTGTGTTACCCCTCTCAACAAGGGCCAAGATGGGGCGGGTCAGGGCCTGGGCCTGAAGTAGCGTGCCACAATGTTACTTACATTTTTGAACTAGTGTGTATATAATTCTTTGGTTCCACAGATACACTCTCACCCTAGGTGTCTAATTAACCCAGGTAGCTGCCAATTAGTTTTGTAGAAGGCAGTTGTATGTAGTGTTGCTAGGGTTCGGCCACTGAGCAGAATTTGCTAGTGGTCTCACCCTAAAACCTTGTACCCTGAGCTTGGCTTGTTGATGGCTATATTGTGTGTGTTTCGGACTTGATTCAGTGGCCTGATGATGTTGCGAAGAGCATCGAAACGCGTAGCCCATGTAAATCAGTCCTTTCGGAACACACCAATTTGAAAATTAGGGGATCTGCTGAGCCAGCGACAGCCAATCGTGCTCTGCTTTCTCTCAAACTGGCCTGCAGTTGTAGTATGCTAGTTGCCATGGATTGGTGGTCCACTCCAGAAAGTGTGAGGTTAACAGGCGGGGGGAGGGGTAGGTTTTGGCACTTTTCATGACAAACCACAAAAAATACCTTACCAACCTTTGACTCAACCCCTAAGACTTATGGCCTGTTGGGTGTTTGGCTTGGCAGCAGCTGGCTGCAGAGGTGATCAGGGGTGTGAGTGGAAGGTTTCAGGGATATTTGCTTATCTGGTTTGGAGCAAGGAAGGGTCAAACATCTGCTGTCTAGGCCTGTCCACTGCCCAAGCAGCAGACACCCAGATTGCACTGCAGCTGCCAGCCTGACAGCGCAATACTCTTCAGCATGGCATAACACCTGAGATAAACGCCGTGGAAGTACGTTAACGTGTGCTTACGTCCCTGTTGATGGTTTGGCCTGCGCCCGCTGTGAGGGCAGCAGCAAGGTGGGATCCCCGGAGAAAACACTGTGCAAAGCAAGCATGCCTCAGCACTGTGGCGCTGCTCTTACATGCGTTTTAGGTATACCGGTGTTGTGGTGTGCCCTAGCTCGCAGATGCGGCAATCGTGACGCTGCTGAGCAAAGATGAGTCAAAAGATGGTTCAGCCAAAGTGCTCGAGAGGGGCCGAATCTCCCCGAACACACCTTTGTAAGTACAAGAGTACATTTATAGGAATAGGAATAGGAATAGTCCCAGGTGCAGTCGGCTTCCTCTGAAGCCATTACCTATAGGAACACCAACCCCACACATCTCGGCGCCGAAGATTATCATATTCCAGATATACCAAAGCCCAGCCTACTCAAAACGGTACATCAAAACAGATGGGTTGCACTCTTGGGGTGCTTGCAACCTTCCATGTGTGTCTGATTGCTGTTTTGAAGGCCAGTGCTTATGCAACATTTTACGTAGCCATGACACTGGCTTGCAGAGGGGCACAAACGGCATCTGCACCTAGTTGACAGAAGAACAGCACCTGATGGCTGGTGACCCCTGTGCAGGGGACACAGGCGACACCAACTCCACAGCCACACGGGGAGATACCTACATATCTGTACTTTGTGTATTGATGGTGCAGTGGTGGATCCCTGCTGTGTACACCTGGGGAGCCTATGCAATGGACCCCTGCAATTACAATGTGTCAGCTTTAAGGGGAAGGATATAGTTGATGGGGGTGCCTGGATTGAGCAGTTTTTGTTCATGCTTCCAATATGTTCCCCATTGTCCACTGCAATCGATCCGGCTTGTCCTACCCTTAACTTCGCCAGAAAGCAAGCAGAACACCAACAGGGGGTGCTCAGGACACTTTCGATTGTATTTAGGGGCCGAATGAACCTGGAGTACCTTGTGCTGCAAGGCACTTGCGTTCCCAGACCCCCCTCACAATTGCCCATGTCTTCTCAACCCCCCCCCCCCCACACACACACACACACACACCAACTGCCTGGCTGATTTGAGGCTCAATGCTTCTCAAACAAAGACCAGTGATTGATTCATCCACTATGTGTGCAGCATGTGATCCATTCCCAGGGTGAGGTGGGACCACATTGCCATGACATGATGCTGTGCTTGACGCCTTGATGCTCAGATGCAAAACGACATGCAATGCAACACCGGCAATTGATTGATGTTGAACGGCCTCACCTCTGTGAAGGTGCGGGAAGTGATGAAGCTCCCCAGCAGACCCGCCTTGTAAGAGCTGAGGTTGGCCGCAATTGGGTTATTAACGAGATTCCCGTGAAAGTTTTGTATACTTAACGCTGTGGTACTCTGTGATCGACGGCCGAAACAGACTGCGGAAGCCATCACCACACACACGAGCAGAGCAACGACCGTGACACGATTGCTGGAGTGCAGGAACATCCTCGTAGGCCCGGGCATGTGCTGTCGTAAGGACCTGAACGATTGAACACGTGTATGATCGACGGAGATAAACGGTGATGTCAGGTTGAAGAACAGCTTGAGCTCCTGATATCCTCGGAGAAAGAATTCCGCAGGATCCTTCGGAGTGACTGGGGGGCCCAGAAGAGTAATAAATGTGTGAAAATGTGTGATTTCATGAGAGCAAAGGAGTGACTTCCTGGAGACTGCGTATGCAGGCCCGAAGACCGCACGTACAGAGTGCAATGGCAACTCAAAGCTCGCGAGGGGTCGCAGAAGGGCATCATCGGACAGCAGGCACAGCAACAGACCGTTGCCACCTGTCCGGCCGGATTATGTGTGTGACGCAAGCCGGAGCCATACCAGACTCAAACTTATTTCCAAATAGTTCTATAAACCAGTGGAGACATGAACGAGGGACGTTAGGGGTACCAGCGCTGTGTTGGCAATGACTGGATCGACCCAACCGAGGCACGCTGAAACACTACTGTTGCGCCGGCCGACGACCATCAAAAACAATGCCTTTGTTCAGCGTCGGCATCAAAGCAACGCCAGAGACAGGCGCCATGCATCGACCCCATGAGGGGGGGAGTGTGAGGGGGGTCTCCCCCCCTCACAAAGAGGCAGTGCCACTGCTTGTAGCTGCGTCGGCATCAAAGCAGTGCCAGAGGGAGGGGGAACCCAAGTCCCTACTGGGATGTTACACACCATCCCCGCAGCCCACAAGGGCGGCATTCACACAGCCAGCACTCTGTTCCTAGTGACCGTCACGGTGTGCAGACTGCAGCAGCAGAGCATCACTGCTGCCCTGGCCCGAGACACAACAGCAGTGCAGGAGCAACAAATGTACACAAGAATCCAACCACCACAGCCCTGCGCTCCAGGACCAAACCAGCAGCAACCACACCACAAAAGGGAAGGCACCCATCAAAAAAGGGGGGGCACCCCCCTGCCTGGGACCGCGTGCAGAAGGCCCTTGGGCATCGAGACGTGTGTTCTTAAAGACAAAAAAATGCAATCGAGGTACATTATGAATTCAATCGAGGCACTGCTGCTGTGTTCGATCCAAACGAGGGACACCTCGATCGTGTCACCGAAACAGCCTGAGCCACCTGGCTGTCGGGCAACTTGCCCGAGGCTTGACAAGGCCGCACCATAACATTAGGGGCTGCCTTACCGGAGTTTCTCATCGACCCCACATGCCAGCTGGGGGAAAAGGGGCCATGCATTTGCCCCTTGATGGGGGGGAGTGTGAGGGGGTCTCCCCCCTCCACAAAAGAGGCAGTGCCACGGCTAGTAGCTGTGTAGGCATCAAACGGCGCTCCTGCGCTACACCCGTCGAACAGGCCGCGGTGGTGTTTTCCCGCTCCCCTGTGGGCGTTTCGGTTTGCAAACCTGCCAGGCAGGGGGGTGTTCCCCCCTTTGTTCGGTTGGCAGTTTCCCTGCTGAGCTGTGGTTTGGTTCTGTGGTTGCTGTTATTTGTTTTTTCTGGGGATGCAGTGGTGTGTGAAGGTGTGCACTGCTGCTGGTGTACATGCTGCGGGCCAGGGCAGTCACTGCGTGCTGGCTGCTGCAGTCTGTTGACATTGAGCTCGAGCAGCACCAGGGTCCTGGCTGGGCGCTTTGATGTCCCTTCTTGCTTATTGCACACCATCCACGCAGCACACAAGGGCATCACTGTCACACCAAGCACAGTTGGCATGCATGCCCTCTTGCTGCACGTTGCCATCTGCTGCTGATTTCATTTCTGCTACAACCGGTACTGTTACAAATGCACGAAGCGAAGTGAACGGCAGCCACTTCTGACAAGCACATCCAATTCAAGGTGTTGATTCAACTTGGATTGACGATGTATGGCTGGACGTAATCCTCGAAACAGGTGGTGACGGTGTCCCTCACATGCAACCATGATGGCGGTTGGTCGTGTGTACATGTGTTGCTCCTGCAGTGCTGCTGTGTCTTGGGCCAGGGCAGTAGTGGTCTGCTGCTGCAGTCTGCTGACAGCCACTAGGCTCAGTTTGCTGGGGGTGTGAGAAAGTTGTCCTTGTGTGCTGCGTGAATGGTGTGTGACAGCCAGGCGGAACTTGGGGTCCCCCCTTCCTTCTGGCGTTGCCTTGATGCCGACGCAGCTACTAGCCATGGCACTGCCTCTTTTGTGGAGGGGACCCCCCTCACATGGGGTCGATGCATGGCGCCTCCCTCTGGTGTTGCTTGATACCAACGCAGCTACTAGCAGTGGCACTGCCTCTTTTGTGGAGGGGGGTGACCCCCTCACACTCCCCCCCATCAAGGGGCAAATGCATGGCCCCTTTCCCCCCAGCTGGCATGTGGGGTCCCCTCCTGTGCACGCTTCCTTGGCATCAGCTGGCACCGTTGACTGTAGGCTGCAAGGTTCTTTGTTTATTATTGCTTGGTTATGTATTTGGCCCGCGTCTTCCTTGCTACAGCCTGAGTTCGATCGTGGTGTGCCTCGTTTGGGTCGAACACAGCAGCAGTGTTCATAATGTGCCTCGATTGCATGTATTTCTGCTTAAAAGCATATATCTCGATGCCATTGACGCTCCTCTGCCTTCTGCACGCGGTGCCGATAGACGTGTGGCGCCACGGTCTGTTGCTGCGCTTGCTGTTCGTTGCCGCCCTGCTGCGACCCCTCCCGAAGTTTGAGTTGCCATTTCACGATGGACTTGGGCTCTCTGGCCCTGCGTATGCAGGCTGCAGGGGGTCACTCCTTTGCTCTCTGGACATTAGGGGTCCACCACAAACCTAAGACCAGGGGGGGGGGGACGCACAGCCTATTCTTCGGAGGGGGGAAGGGGTCAATCGGAGAACGAGCCTAATTTCGGAGGGGGGGAGGGGTGCAGCGGCCTGTCCCAGGGGGGAAGCAGCAGTACCTAACAACAGCCTAAAACCGACACGGGGGGAGGGGTCTGTGCGCTAAACAGCCTAAAATTGACACAGGGGGAGGGTTGAAGCATATTTGGCGCCCCCCCCCCTGGTCTTAGGTTTGTGGTGGACCCCTTACACAGTTTTCACACATTTATTACTCTTCTGGGGCCCCCAGTCACTCCGAAGGATCCTGCGGAATCCTTCTCTGAGGAAAGCAATGCCAGAGGGAGGCGGGGGACCCCAACTTGGGGTTGGCAAGTTGCTTCTGGTTGGTTACACACCATCCAAGCAGCACACAAGGGCGGCATTAGCACACTCATGTGCTGGCCAGCACTCTGGTCCTAGTGGCTGTGTGCGGACTGCAGCAGCAGACCATCACTGCTGCCTTGGTCCCCCTGCCTTGCCAGCCTGCCAGCAGACACACAAACAGATCTTTTCTCTAGAGTAGCATCACCCCCCCCCCCCCCCCCCCCGGTCACTGTGTTGCACTGCTATGTTGAGACAGGGCGACTTTCAATCCTGTGCCATGCAACACAGCAAGCTGAGTAGCAACCACAGCTCAGCAGGCAAGTATCGTCCAAAAAGGGGGGGACGCCCCCTGCCTGGCAGGTTTACCAACCGAAACGCACACACAGGGGAGCGTGTCACGTCAGGTCGCGGCGGAGGGGTTTTCACGGCGGATGCACGCCATGCAGTGCAGAGAGAGCCGCAGCGCCTCGTAGCACCATGGTCTATAGTCCTGAGAAAACTGCAGTGTGGATGTAGCAAGGTGTCCCACCAGTTGGTTACACAGCAACGCCGGCACACCGCACCACAAAAACCAGCATTTGCCTGTAACAGACAGAAATGATCAAACCAACAACAGGACTGCACGCCACTTGCATGCCCGACAGACTACATCATATACACGCGATAGGACCCGAGAGAGCTCCCTTAGGATGGTTGGGCGTGGTGGCCTTCATGTAGCATGAGCAGGAGTGACTTACAATAGCCTGCACGCACCAGCGTGCCCGACAGACTACATCATACATACGCGATAGGACCCGAGAGAGCTCGCCTCCCTCGGGGTTTGCTTGCCTCAAATGCACGGCGCAGTCAGTGCTCGACACCTAAACCTCAAGCTTTGACCAGCACAGGCACAAACCATATGTGTGCCTGTATCTAGCTGGCGGACCACGCCACACTGTGCACGCTTGTCACGCCGTCATACGGCGTGACAAGCGGGACAAACACCACCGCGGCCTGTTCGACGGGTGTAGCGCAGGAGCGCCGTTTTATAATGCTAAGGCGAAGATTGGTGATCACGGAGAGGCCGCGAGGCCAAGCACATCACACGTGTGGCGGTCCCCTGCATTCATTTGCAATTCATCATAGTCATCAGAGGATTGTATGTGCGCTAACGTGGTTTGGTGGTTCGCCACGGCTGCCCCTTCATCTATTGTTTTCAAATGTGTTACTGCGTGGGTTGGTGGATGTAATGCAATCAATTGCTAATTGCAGTCACATGCAGGCTGGTTCTGCTCCTCTCCATCAAAGTCATGCGCATGCAGGAGCACTCATGTAACATGTTACGGTCGTACACCCGCATACAAACAGTCCAAATCCAGGGGGAAGTTGTGCAAGGGGCCTCAGCTGCCTGTGGACATGTGTGTGCTAACAGGCAGGCTGGTGGCATGCACTGAAGGCTCCTCGCTGCACAAAGCCCAACCGCACTGCAGGTCCCCTGCAGTGCCACCTCCCCCCAACCACCACCCCCAATGAACAATGTGGCAAGTCAGCACCTGCCTGCGTGCAGGGTGCTGAGCATAGTGGCTGTGATAGCCACCATGTCCGCCCGGGACACGGTGTAATACCGTTCATAACAGTCTGAACGCCAGTCCCCCTGGTACTTTGTGAAGAAGGGGGCCAGCCCAGACGACAGAGCACCAGACGCACCACCCCGCCTGAGAGAGTGGCTGGCATACATGCTGGGGTCTAGTCCCACCAAGCCCACCAGCTCCTTGACCCCTGCTGCCAGCCCACCGAATGTCAGCGGCACCAGCTGCTGCTTGCTGTCAAAGTAGCTGAACATTGGTGCGTCTGGTGCTGCCGGGTGGCTTGCCACGTACTGCTGCCACAACCGCACTGGGTCCAGCACAGCACCCTTGCTGCCTGCTATGTAAATCGTGCGGACCCTGTTCTTGAACTGCAGCGTCTGCGTCTCATAGAGGGTGAGACGCAGCGCATACAGCTCGCTGACATACACCACATCCTCCCGCCGCAGGTGCTTACGGGCCTCAAACAGGGCCGTGCTGCCAGGCACCAGGTTGGACCTGCGCAGCATCCCAAAGACCCCAAAGACACACGCCAGCACCAGACACTGTACCCTGCTGCTCCAACCCTCCTGCAGCAGCCGCACCCACAGCAGTAGCAGCTGCATGGTGACTGGCCGCTTCTGCTGCTGGCTGCTGCCCTTGCTGCGCTGGATTCCCTTCAGCTGCCGCTGCAAGCGTTTGTAGCCAGACCAGTCCACCTGGTCATAGTAGCCCAGGTAGAACTTCAGGCCAGAAAGCTGGTTCCTGATCGTCCCCGCTGCGCAAGTAGCTGACAAGAAGGCCACATAAGCTTGCAGCAGCCCCTCTGTAGGGTGGTGCCAGCAGGGAGCCAGCGGCAGCCCGCACGCCAGCAGCCACCGCAAATAGTACAGCACACTGTCGCTGTACTTGTTGGCTGTACTGGTGGCCAGGCACTGGCCCTCCAGCGCTGCTGCCCTCATGCTGCAGTACTGCAGCGCCGGTGTGGGTGACAGCCCTGACGCACAGCACAGCAATAGGAAGGGCAGCGGCAATGTCAAAACATGCCCAACCATGTCAAGCATGACGCGTGTGGCACCCCAAACCGCCCTCTGCTGCTGCTGTCGAGAATCCCAGCTGCTGCACCCCTGGCTTGCTGCGGCCTTGACGCCGCAAACGGGGGAGAGATGCCTTGGGTATAAGGGAACTTCGGGTCCCGACAACACTTCTTTTACGCAACCACAGGGCAGTTTTGGACTGCCGTACTAGATTAAATCGCTTACGAGATCCACAGACAATTGTTGTTGGACTGCGTATGACTGAATTTTGACCAAAGAATAAATCCGTAATCTGCGGTGCCCCTGTGTGATCACGAGTACTCAAAGCTGTCCCGCTGTGCTCATCAGCCTGATGCGGGGCAGCAGCTGCAGCTGCAGCAGCACCTAAGCAGCAGCACCCCAGCAGCAGCACCTGTGCCGCAGCTGGACAGGAGCAGCACTCAGCACAGGAGCAGAACAAGAACGCATCTTCCGGTCTCACACAATGTTTGAAAGGAATCGATCCAGCACTGATGCCATCTGGGCATCAGCCGTTCTATTCTATGTTGAAGCAGGCGTACCCTGGTAGTTGCAATAGAGTATGAAAATGACAGTCAAGGCAGAGGAAACTTCTGTCATTGGGGTAGCGTTTCTTTGAAGCTGATACACCCTGTTTGCCTGACCGGGGGGGAGCGAGGAGGAACAGCACGGTTTTGGGCAGCTCAGGGGGTGGGGGGGGGGGGGTAGCAACTGAATCGGGCCCGATCTGGCCTGATCTGCAGTCAACCAGTGCTGGGAGGGTGGGCGAGCAAGGAGCACTTTAGCCCCTGAAACCATGCCCCCTGGGGGGGAGCAACTCCATCCCTGACACAGACGAACACGGTGTATCAGCTTCAAAAAAACGTTACCCTTGAAGAGGCACGGAGAGGATCTCACTGCACTGCCACCAGGTGTCTTCAGTTCCAGGATGCCATGGGAGGGAGCGTTCAACTACAAACAACAGCACATCACAATGAGGAATGGCACAAATATTCAAAGATATTATACTGTTACTGTTACTGTTACATGGTTCAGGCTGAGCCTGAACACCCCGTAGGGAGCCAACGAGGCTCATGGGGTATCGGCATCATAGAACGCATCTGAATAGACATCGTAGAACTCATCTGAGGATGCACTGACGAACAGATCGGAAGCATCAGGGGCCAACCCATCCTCATCAACACCCAAGAGGGCATCAGCTTCCTCAGCTGACAGCCCTTCTGCAAACAGGTCTCCAACGGGGGGTTGGTCCACCGGCGTTGGCCACACTCACGCAGAAAAGCACCAACACGACGGGCAGGCTGGTGCATGAAGGACCGCAGTTGGGCTGCAGACACATTGCATGGGGAATTCCATCCAACCACCAAAGTCAGCAAAAAGAGCAGCATGCGAGCGCCTCAACACATCATAAGCTTCACATTCAGCAATCATGTGCATCTCGTCGCCTACCCCCTGATGACAGAAACGGCACAACCTATCAGCACGGGCAATACTAGCAGCAGGTCCCGAAGCAGAGCGAGGCTGGAACTTAGCGGTGGCAACATCAAGATCATGGGCACCTAGTCTGAAACTGGCAAGGGCTCTAACACACTCACGGGACATGGGGGCTGTGTGACGCACATAGTCTGGGCAGTCAGACCACCGGCCACGATCTAAGCAGCGGAGAGGATCGACCTCAGAACCACCTTCAACAGCAAACCACTGTTGATACTTACAGCACGTGACTACGTCAGAGGGAGCAGAGCGGGGGTCAGAAGGCAGATCACACCAGCAGCTATACAACCATTTATCAAAGGATGACAACACGGCAGGGGCTGAAATCGCACAGGGCACACCATCGTCAAACAAACCACCATCAGGCAAGGCCCCAAAGGCAGTAAGAAGGGCAGAGAAATCACTCACCCAGCTGGACCCCACATCACCACCGAGGGCGAGGCTTTCCGTCACGGAGACACGCAGCAGGTGCTCAGCAGGGAGCTGTTGAATCCGATTCCACAAGCCCACCGCAGCCTGCACCCACCCCCGCACTAGGGGCCTGCAACCAAACTCACGTAGCATGAGCTGGCGCGGTGTGCTTTTGCGCAGACCGCCACCCAAACGACGCATAAACAGGGTCTGCACCCGCTGTAGTGGGTTGTCAAGGCACCCGTTGGGGTCCCGCACCCCACGCAGCAAGGCAGGAGCCCACACCTCAGCGCAGAAACCCAAGACAGGGGACACAAGTGAGTCAAACAATTGCACCTGCACCTCCAGGCTGACAACCTCCATATCACTACAACGACCAAGCATCCCCCACATAGCACGCAGGCCAGCCAGTCTGAGGGCGTCCACACAAGCCGACACCCCCTTGGTCTCATGAAACACAATGCCCAGATAGCGGAATTCCTGAACACGGGGAACCTGCTGGCCAGCATACAGCCAGCCTCCTTGGGGAAGGTCCCGGCCAGTGGGGCGCTTCTTACCAAACACGACCACAGCACACTTGGCAACATTTACTTGCATCTGGTAGTGGTCACAGAAACCCTGCAGGCACTCTAGAAGTTTCTGCAAATCTTCAGCAGAGGTGGCCAGCAGGGTGAGGTCATCGGCATACAACAAGAGACGCAGCTTCTCACCCCCAAGCTCAACACCCAAATCCCCCAGCCGATCAGTCATCCATTGCTCTAACCTGTCAATGAAGAGGCCAAACAACAACGGGGAGAGCGGATCGCCTTGCTTTACTCCACGGGTGCTGTCAAACGAGGCACCAAGGGTGGCTCCGTTTTTCACAGTCATAGGGGCATGCCAATACATACTAGCCAAAGCACCCAGCATGTGGCCAGACACACCCAGGTCAGCCAAGCACTGAAGCAGCAGGTCGCGATGCACTAGATCGTAAGCCTTTCGGAAGTCCACAAAACAGGTATACAGCTTGCCAGCCCTACCCCCGGGGATGCGGGCACGGTCAATAAGGTGCTTCATCACAAACACATGATCACAGGTACGGCAGCCATCCCTGAAGCCCGCTTGGCCCCGGGCCCGACACCCAGCGGATTCACTCCACTCAGACAGGCGCTTGTGCAACACAAGGCTAAACACCTTCCCCACTGCAGAGCCAACTGCAATACCACGGTAGTTGTCAAGGAGGGACGGATCCCCCTTTTTAAACACGGCGGACAGGTAGGTGGCACACCAATCGACAGGAACGTCACTTGCGCGAACAGCCGCATTGAGCAGGGCACAGAGATCATGCAGGGCGTCGCCAGGCTGAGTGTCATACACATGCTTGATGCGCATACGTCCCTCAACAGGGTCATAGACCATTTCCTCCCGGTACAGTCCCCTAAGGTACTCCCCACGAACAAGGTCAGGGCCAACCATTCGCCCAAGGCCCAACTTGCGCACAGCAGCCTCCACCTCGGCGATATCAATAGGGTCCGAGAGGCCCTCCCCTCCAACAGCTGGCCCCTCCCTTCTGCTTTCTATACCTTGAACCAGGTCAGCAACAGACCCGGCCGCTTCTTGCAGGCCTCAACAATCCCGTGCCGCATACAAACCCTGCCAATGCGCTGTCAAAGCATCCATGTCCTGGAATGCGGGAGAAGGGGGCCCCTTCTTCTAAGCTGTCCAGAAGCGGCGGGGGTTGTGCTTGATGTCCTGCAGGAACCCCTGTTGTGCAGCCTGAGCCAGTTGCCGTTGCACACGACGCTTCTTGCCAGTAAATGCACGGCGTGCTTCCCTAGCAGCGTGAGAATCCTGCTGCCTAATAGCCGCCTGCAGGGCCGCATACTCATCCTTGCATTCACGGAACCAGCGCTTGGCAGTGCGGCAGCCAAACAACCGTCGAGGGCATTATGCAGAGCCACATCTGCACCACTTTCACCGCAAGCAGCTCCCAGAAAGTTGCAGTTTGGCCAGTACAAAAAACGCCTGCAGGATCCTCAACTGCTCCTGCTGCTTTGTGACCGTGGCTGTGCGTCTTCAGAACATCACCAAACTCTGCCTTGATGTCGCACAGCTGCTGGTCCTCGTAAACAAGCTGGTACTTGGGTGGCAGCTGGTGTATCGATGTCCCAGTGCAACATCATGTGGTGCTTCCACACCACTTTTTCATTGTGTCTGCACTTCAAAGGCATGTTGGTGCTGCATGCAGCTGCTGTGGACTTCAAACCTGCTGTCTACCGCCACACTTGGGGCCGCCATTTGCCTACACGTCCACCCCGTGTATCGTCCTGACCTACGGGGACTCCTGGACTGATCGGGTGTATGTATGGTGGTGTGCTGTTGCAGGTAATCCCTGGGTCTGGGTGGAAAGTGAGGTGGAGCGTCACGGCATATTACGGCGTGTGCACAGAATGTCGGTGCAGACCAGCTCTAAACAGGTGCAGGCGAGAGTGGTGCCTGTGTGGGTCAAACCAAGCAGGGTTTGGGGCCTGAGCTGTGTTCTGTGAGGCTACTTGTGGCTGGTTCTGTACGAGAGAGCTCGGCTCTCTCGTATCACAACGCGTATGGCATGATGTGAGGGATGGGAAGCACGCTGTTGCGTGCTAGGTCGGCCTCGGTAACTCTCCTGCTCCCGGTTGATGCCCCTTCTCAAGACGCACCGTGTAACTTTAATCGTGGAACCGCTCCTCAGCAGACTGATACTGAGTTGCAGCACACAGTGTTTCATGGCGTGCATCCGCCATGAAAACCACTCCGCCGCAGTTTGCCGTGACAGGAGCAGCCGAGAGGGCCAGCACTTCCATACGGCTGGCAGCCCCTTGCATTCATTCGCACTTTTGCATCCACATCCAGGGGGGGGGGGGCGCTAAGGTTGTTGTCGGACACTAGGCTAAGAAGTTGGAAATGGGACCCCCCACCCACCCACCCACCCCCCACCCACCCCTAAATGTCCTCTGAACGTCTTGTAACTGGCCTATGCAAGGTCTTAAGTGTGATTATATATATTTAACATGTTTCCTGAGGTACTCTGATGGCCACAAGGGTGTTGTTGTGTTCTATCAGTCAAGAGACCTGTGGGGCATGGCGTCGATGCCATCGACGGTCAGCAACGTGATCTGCTGCAGCCCTAGACACACATGAAACAACACAGTTGGTACAACCAACCAATGATTAGCAAGATCATGCTCTTGGTCAGGTGTGCGCCTGCCCCACACTGTTCTGGTGACTAACGCTGTGGCGACTGAACATGCTGTCGCTTTTGATGTACCTGCGCTCAGCGCGTGGCTTTGGGGCATCATAACAGTTGATCGCGCTTTCCAACAGCAGAAATGCGCCTGGTTGCCCCTGCTGTTGTCAACCGTTTTGCCCGAACTGCCGCTAAGTGGCCGCGATGCAGCTCCAAGGTTGCGACGAACTATCATGTTCAATTATGCGTTCTAATGCGCCCCTTTGCAGGGCCTCAGGCAGCCTGGTTTCATAAAAGTATAAATCTCACTCCACAGAGGCATAAGACAGGGAAGTCATGATCTTGCAACCAATGATTAGCAAGACAAGAAAACAATCAATCATAACGTGTGGTGTGGTGCCTGCCTTTCTCCTGCTGCCTTTTCCTCTTCCCAAGCTCCTGGACCCTACTTTATCGGTTGGAATCGGGTGGTCTCAATATTTCTTTTAGCAAGATCATGTTCACGTCTCTCTTGTTCGCGAAATTGTGCTGGTGACCAATCTGTAGGTAACCTGCCGCACACTGTGCTGGTGACTAACCTGTCTGCACGTGACTGAGCGTGCTGTCGATTTTGCTGCACCTGCCCTCAGTAAGGTTTTGAGGAATCACAGCAGTACATTACGCTTTCCACCAGCAGAAACGCTCCCGTTTCCGGCTGCTGTTGTCAACCGTTTTGCCCGAACTGGCGCTCCGTGCCTGCGATGCGGCCTTGCTGCTGCTTTAAGTCATTTATTTGCGTTCAGCGTATTACATCGCTCCTGTACAGGCCCCTGGAAGGCCTGTGTTCATAAATGGTTGAAATCTCACACCTGTGACCTTAAGACAGGGGAGTCATGATCTTGCAACCAATGATTAGCAAGATCATGCTCACTTCTTCTTTGTTTGCTTTCTGGCCAACGTGAAATTGTGCTGTTGACCAACCTGTAGGTAGCCTGCCGCACCCTGTGCTGGTGACTAACCTGTAGGTGACTGAACTTGCTGTCGCTTTAGCTGCACCTGCCCTCAGTAAGGTTTTCAGGAATCACAATAGTGTATTGCGCTTTCCCCCAGCAGAAACGCACCTGTTCTCTGCTGCTGTTGTCAACCGTTTTGCCCGAACTGGCGTTCCGTGCCTGCGATGCGGCCTTGCTGCTGCCCAGTCTGTTAGGTCAGATGTGATAGGAACACGACTTGACTACGACCCCATCAGCCACTGTTCTCCCACCAACTTCCGGACCCCACAACTCTTCTTTCATATCAGAAACAATGCCATGAATTGCAGCTAGGCGCACCTGGTGAAGCTTTTGTGTCGTCTTCTCTGCTCCATCGGGCAGAGAGGACGGCGCCCCTAAACCTTGACGATGGGGTGATCAGCAAAATGCAAATGGCCAAATTAGTGGGAGGGGCAAGATTCGAATTCGTGTTTTCCCTGCATTTAGCTTTTCTAAAGCCAGTGTGAAACAGCAACAAGACAGGAACAGAGTCCTGTCTTCCCTCTCCTCCAGAACAGAGACAATCTTGTCACCTCTGCGACCCAACACATGTGCCAGCCGTGAGCTGGCACCCCTGCACCGTCACCATGACTGCTACTTGCATGTCGCACAGGATAGTCAGCATGCACCATTACAGTGCACCCGCACTGCAGTAAGGGCGACACCTGCAGCACCCCAGTCGTTGTTGTGTGCACACAACTCTAGGTGATCTGCAAACATGTCATGCTAGCGCCACTGTCAGGTGTTCACCCTTAGAAGTTGCTGTGGTGCGATGACTAGGTTGCTGGGAAACATGTCAGGCTGCCATGCACAAGAACTGTCAAAGCAGCTGAGCAGGACATGCTCTATTGAAGAGATTGCTGCTTACGACGTTAAGATCTTGGCTGTCGCGAGTTGCATTAACCGACGTCACAAAGCGTGCAGCTTCTGCGGCTGATGCATATGGTTGAACATCCTATGAAGTCGCTACATGATGGGCTGCTGTCACCCGGCGTCAACGTGGCCTGACCGCGAGCAACCGGGTACCAAAAAGCAGCATTAGTATTCATTTGCTTCACTTTACCCAAGCTGGCTTGACAGCCAAGCAACCTTAGCAGCATGTGCCGTGGCACCGGCGATCGCCGGATGTGTTGCTGTTTCCCGGCGTCAACGTGGTCTGATCGCAAGCAAACGGGTATCAAACAGTAGCTCACATGCAGATGTATTCATTTGTGTGCACGCCAGGCGCGGCTGAGGCAGGGATAGCCCGGTAGCTGCAGGTCACTCTTTCAGAATAAAGCTAATTCTTTTTCTATTGCACAAGACGTGAAAGTTAAATCTTGCAACCAATCAATCAGAGCTTGCCCTACATTCTTGGTCAACCCAGCTCATCAGTTACCTGGACAATTGCCGTGGGGAGCACACACAGTGCCCGCAAGCCGTGTCAGTTTTTAAGGGGGAAGGATACAATTAGCATTGCTGAGGCTGTTTGGCACCAGATTGTGGAAACATAAGCCTTTGGGTGTCCTTAGACCCCCTGCCAACTGAGTTGGCCAAACTCAAAACTTTTCTTCTAAGGGTGGCACCACTGGGTGTGACCACAGAGTGACTGATGTGCGCCGTGCTCAGTGCCATATACAGGGTGTCTGAGTGATGAAAGCCCGTCACTAGAAGCTTTTTAACGATGTCGCGTGCTCTGAACTGCTTGGTTTGCTGTGTGAAGCTCTGTGGTGGCTTGCAACAGCACCCCAGCCCGCCCAAAAGCTGCAGCACCCATCATGGACGCTACACAAACATGAACCCGTGTTGCCATCGCTAAGGTATGGTCTAAGACATACAAAGAAACGTTTTCTATGCATGCGGTGTTAAAGTCGACTGCAGCAACTGCTGCAGGAAGTCTGTGTCAGCAGATCGAGTGCAAAGTTTCTGCAGTTCCGAGTCGAACCGGATAGCGAAAAAAGGATCGATCATTTGAATACAAACATGTTTATCCTTGGCGACATGGCCTAGTTTTGCCCTGATCGTCCTCCCCAGGACCATCCTTGCTACATCCCTGGGGTACAGCAGGCCCTACAGTTGACCGGGCCAGGGCAGCATAGCCACTGTGTAAAATCGACCCAACAAACAACCTGCACGGCCTGTGCTGTCACCTCATGGCACCAGGCCGCTTCCCATGTAGAAAAGGACAGCCCCCAAAACCCGTCAAATTGGCCTGTCAGCCTTGCTTGCAATGTTAAAACAGGACACCCTTGGCCAACAACAATAGGCCCCTTGGGATCCCCCTGCTAACCCCCTGGGCTGTGCAGCACTGCTAAGCAGTGTGAAAGCACGGCTGCACTGGGGCCCCAATGTTGAGTGGTGAAAGCAGGCCTAGGGGGAAGGGGGTGTGCGAGGCGCACCCCACTGGGGTCCCCCTGCTACGCCCCTGGGCTGTGCAGTACTGCTAAGCAATCGAACGTACTGCTGCACTGGGTCACCTAAATTGAGTGGTGAAAGCAGGGGGAAGGGGGGTGCGCGAGGCGCACCCCACTGGGGTCCCCCTGCTACGCCCCTGAGCTGTGCAGTACTGCTAAGAATTGAACGTACTGCTGCACTGGGTCACCTAAATCGAGTGGTGAAAGCAGGGGGAAGGGGCGTGCGCGAGGCGCACCCCACTGGGGTCCCCCTGCTACCCCCTTGGGCTGTGCAGCACTGCTAAGCAGTGTGAAAGCACGGCTGCACTGGCCAGTCCCATGGGCCATTATTGAGTGGTGAAAGCAGGGGGAAGGGGGGTGTGCGAGGCGCACCCCACTGGGGTCCCCCTGCTACGCCCCTGGGCTGTGCAGTACTGCTAAGCAATCGAACGTACTGCTGCACTGGGTCACCTAAATTGAGTGGTGAAAGCAGGGGGAAGGGGGGTGCGCGAGGCGCACCCCACTGGGGTCCCCCTGCTACGCCCCTGAGCTGTGCAGTACTGCTAAGAATTGAACGTACTGCTGCACTGGGTCACCTAAATCGAGTGGTGAAAGCAGGGGGAAGGGGCGTGCGCGAGGCGCACCCCACTGGGGTCCCCCTGCTACCCCCTTGGGCTGTGCAGCACTGCTAAGCAGTGTGAAAGCACGGCTGCACTGGCCAGTCCCATGGGCCATTATTGAGTGGTGAAAGCAGGGGGAAGGGGGGTGCGCGAGGCGCACCCCACTGGGGTCCCCCTGCTACGCCCCTGAGCTGTGCGGTACTGCTAAGCAATTCAACGTACTGCTGCACTGGGCCCCAGTGCAACCTAAGTTGAGTGGTGAAAGCAGGGGGAAGGGGGGTGCGTGAAGCGCACCCCACTGGGGTCCCCCTGCCCACCCCTTGTTGGCTGTGCAGTTCTGCAGGTGGTGGCAGCAACCACACCCAAATACAACACCCTCCCTTCGAGACACACGTGCGTGCTACCGCACCTTGATTTGCAGCTCAGTCCCGCCACCCCAATCAATTGTATCCTTCCCCCTTAAGCACATGCCAGTGAGGTCCATCCTCCTTGTACCATACTTTCATGTTGACCGCTGGTCCAAATTTGAGCCTGATTGGACCAGTGTAGCCAAAGGTATGTTGACTTTCGTCCAAGGGGTCCCAGGCCTGAGATCCACACATTTTGCCCGCCGCTTGTTTGAGCCCAATTGGACCAGTGTAGCCAAAGTTATGTTGACTTTCGTCCAAGGGGTCCCAGGCCTGAACTCCGCACATTTCAACCGCTGGGTTAACCCGGCCCAGCCAGGTGTGACCAGTTGTTTCCCAGCCAGTGTGACGCCACCCCTGTCAATCCAGTATCACACACATTCCGGCATGCACCTGCATACCCTTTGCATGTAACTCTGTTTTGTATTAGTTACTTTTGCCAGTTGCAGGGCTACCTTCTGTCCCTCCTGGAACAGCTGTCCGCTTCCCTGTCGCCCTTGCCATACCCCCTGCCCTGTACACCTGCTGTCTACCTCACGCCACACTTGGGGCCGCCATTTGCCTACACGTCCACCCCGTGCATCATTCTGGCGTGTGGCGACTCCTGGACTGACCGGGTATATGGGTGCGATGTTGCAGGTACTGTAATACCAGCCAGGCTGGGTGCAACGTGAGGTGCAGCAGACGAGAGGACCAGCACTTCATACGGGTGGCGGCCCCTTGCATTTTGCAATTTTATTCCCACAGTTTGTGCCCACTAACGGATCCGTTGATCCCCACTACGATTCCAGCTACTCCTCTCCCACCAGCTTCCGGACCCCAATACTTTTTTTGCCATGCTGCTTTCTACCAGTGGCCATTCAACCTCCGCAAACGGCGGCAAGAAATAGAAATGAAATCCTGCAAATTTAACAAGCACGTTTTGGACTAGGATATGTTGATGGTGACACCATCAAAATTTGATGATGCTTCACACATGTCAGTAGGCAAAGATGGGCGCTGGGATTTGATCGACCCAACGTTGCAAGGGGTTCAGGCTTGGCAAGGTTTCAGGAGCAAAGGAAGGAAACAAGTCTCTCCGTTGGAGAACAGGCCTGCCATACAGCCCCTTTTGAGAGCAGGGTGATGGAACCCTGCCAGTAACGGGATTGCTGACGAATCAAACTTCATGGCCCAGTGGTTGCCTTCCAAAGCCCTAAAATGCCGTGTGACAGTACTCTGCAATGCTGCAGCAGCTGCTGGATCCCTCCCTCAATGCCTAGCACTGCTGCTCACAATTGTTACACCATGGGAAGCATTGTTGCAGTCACGACCCAGTTGTTGCAGGAGGAGGAGTAGACAGCTGCTGATAGTACAACAGTTGCTGTAGTAGCGTCCTTCCTCCAAGCGAATGACACAACACTACTTACAGGTAGACACGACATCGCATCCACGTGCCATAATGTGTCACCAGGCAGTGGATGCCATTGCGCTGAATGCCAGCGACCAAGCACTTCACATTCATGGCTCTGGCCACATGGACCATGACAGCACAAGCCCAACACCTGCCACTTCCAACCGCACGCGCAAAATACTTCAGCACAGGTGCATGATGCATCAACTGCACTCAGCGGTGACACACTGCCAACATACTGCCCACAACAGGACTGGCGACCAACATAATATACACACCACATCAGCGACAGTCAGCGGGTCCTGCAGCAACTGCCAGTGTTGTACACAGTGCAACCGACTGACTCTCCTGTTGCCAAGCATTGACGGCACACTTCCTCTGCCTTCAAAGACATGACAAGGCGCCAGCCTTAGCTGCACCATTGTGTGACCCCTGCTATGGGACAATGAGTGCGTCTGGCTCCACACAATGCAGCTGCGGCGAGGAAGTCAATGTGGATGTGCGCTCGACCTCAGGTGTTTGTGGCGTTGTTTTGTTAACCACTAGTGTTGATACTATGCATCTACTCAAACATAAAGTACACCCACTGAAGAAGTCTCTAGCGCTGGCAACCGGCGTCAACATGGTTTGGTTGGTAAAGAAGTCACTTGTATCGTTTATTGCTGCTTCACGCTCGCCCAGTGTTTTCACTGCCAAGCTGCCACTGGTGGCACCAGTGTTGTTGCTGCACCTGCCATGAGCTGGAAGGGCCTTGGACCCTCTTCACACATTCCATCAACGAACATACTATGTAGCTCTGCAATTTTGAAGGCCTGATAGTTCAACACCAGTCTGTTCCCCAGGCGGGGTACTGCTGTCTCCCTTGCTGACGAGCCGCTGGATCCTCACCCCCCTGTCCCCCCCTGGCTGTTTTCGCAAACGAACCCTCTCACCCAGAGTCCGTTTGGGGCCTAAACGTTAGGCCCGGCGTCTTGGGTTTGTCATGCACCCCTTATAGGCAGGCCATTGAACGGCCTTGCCTAAACATATTTCAAAGCGAACTCCAGCGAGCAATGCCACAAATCCGTGCTCATATGCGCACTGCTCGTCTAGCTTCAGCTGCACATGCATATGCATCACTACCTACTTCTTTTCGTTGACAGACACGGCAGCTTCAGCCTCTGCGATCTTACTACAACATATGCGCACTGCTCTGCTTGATCCACAAATGAAGCTCGCTTTTGGAATGAGTTTGAGCGTTGTGATCGCACTGGGTGTGTTGGGCGGCTTCATGACCAGAGGTGTCATGGACCAGCAGGCTATCGTTGCCTGCATCAGCCAGAAGGTGCAGATCAGCCAGAAGTTGCAGCTTAGCAAGCAGTCAGAGCGGGTTCACCACAGCTGCTGGCACTGCATCAAATCCAATTGGAGGCGCCACTTTATATTTGCCAATTTCACCACCGGACACCTGGATGTTTGTCCAGACAGCAACAGTTGGCCTGTTGGTGCATGGACACAGCCTATCTTGACGGCAATTGCTGTCCATGCAGCAGAAGGCCGTGGGAACGCCCTGCAATCGCAAAATCTTGCCAGGCCAGCAGCAGTTGGTGAGCCTGCTGTGCTGCCTGGTACTATGCTGGCACAACAGGCCATATAAGCCAATCAAATGCCTGGAGACTGCAAGCAGGCCAAGTTTGTGGTGTACCGTGCAGTTGGCAGGTGCGCCCCAGTTTGCGCGT
The DNA here is from genome assembly GCA_007449985.2 of Desmodesmus armatus. Taxonomy (NCBI): domain Eukaryota; kingdom Viridiplantae; phylum Chlorophyta; class Chlorophyceae; order Sphaeropleales; family Scenedesmaceae; genus Desmodesmus; species Desmodesmus armatus. The sequence continues at coordinate 454,768 of VIIQ02000643.1, forward strand.
TGAATCCGATACTATTACGCCGGGGTGCTAAGGCTGATACATATCTCGCTTGTTTGGGGCAGGGGGGTGTTGGTGGGACGTTCTCCGATGTATTTATGCTGTATTGAAGAACATCTTTGTAGGCATGTTGAAAGCCGTAGGTCTGAGGGCTCCATACTGTCGTTGGTCCGTAGATCTACCCCGTGTTGGTGCAGTTCCGTATTCCGTAGGCGCTGTGGCACATTCAAGTCAAGGGCACAGCTGCCGTTTCAATTACGGCTCTGAAAGTCCACTACAGCAAAAGTCATGCACAGGCCTGTAAATATGATTAATTGATTGTAAGGAGCAATCGGCCTGTAAATTGGCTGGGTTACCATCACACGCAATGAACCCACAGCTGCAGTGTCAAGAAAAAGTGCAATGTAGTTTGGAAATTGTACAGGCATCTCAAAACTGCATTGGGGGGCAACATGTAACTTCTTATTGGTATTACAGAAATTGGCATTGCAAATCATGGTCATAACTTCATCAGCCACCGTGGCATGTGCGATGTTGGACGCCCTGACAACAGCAGGAAGATCGCTTCTTACATATTTCACTTATTTCTCGGTAAGAATCCCTGAGTAAGGGCACCCCCCCCCAAGCGCTGCTGTTGGGCAGTGCTCAGCACCTGGTGCGGCCGCACATTCCACAAAGGAGGGAAGCATAACATTCCAGAGGCTGCAGGGCACCAGACCTGGGATGCATGCTACATCGGATGTCATTATGCTGCCCGCCAACTCTTGTTCGGCACACCCAGATGCACATACGATAACGTGGTGCTACTTACTGTTTATCACAACAACATATTGCGTGCATAATAGACAAGCATAGCTTGTTGCAGTGTGGGCAGGCTGTCCTCAAGCTGGCCAGGAGGGCGGCACAGATGGGACACATCAAGTGTGCACTACTCTGCAGGTCCTCAACCAACGGGGGATTTGTCAAGTGCACGCTCAGTCCCCAGATCATGTACTACATGTACTACGGCAATGCCTCAAAAGCCGAACTATACTGAAGCACTATAAGCGCCACCTTACCAACACTGCACACTGCGGGCGGCTGGCTGTGTTGGGGACATGCAACGCTGGTGGAGTTGTTTCCATACAACCAGTCATCAGCACGACGGGGATGTGGTGAGCAGACCTGGCCCAATGTTGTAAGGGGGCCAGACACAAGCCTAAAACATCCCGGCCGGGGGGGGGGGGGGGGGTGAGCCCACAAAGACCATGGGGGGTTGTTTGCAAAAACAGCCTAACACGTTTGATTACAATACAGCCTAACACGGAGGGGTGGGGGTGAGGGGTTCAGCAGCTCGTCAGCCAGGGAGACAGTGACCTCCAAAACTGCTGCGTGGGTGGGTGTTTGCAACCATGGAGAGGAAAACAGAGAGGGGGGAGAAACACGACGTTTCTGGGCGTCTCTTTCCCCCCTTCCCCAGGTCTTGGGTTTGTGGTGGACCCCTCTTACCACATCGCATTCCGGCACGGCACCAATATGATATAATATGCACCAAAAGTGTGAATGTTGCCCCACACATTGGTTCCTCTTGCCATGTTTTTTTCTGCAGTGGGATCGGCTCAGTCTTCCATGTACAGACTGCAGCTATGTCTGCAGCATTGGAGACGGGGCGTGTGTTCGCTGAAGCCCCTGGACATTTCTTGACAGGCACGCCATACTGTGGAGCCAACAACACTTTGGATTCTTGCTATTTCCTGCCCCTCAGCAACTGCACTGTGAAGGCAGCTGGGCTGACGGACCAGGACCTGAAAGCAGCACCAGCACTAACGGCTTCTACTCTTGCAGATTTTCATGCATCAAAACCTGCGTCACCACGTGTTGTGATTATGAGTGAACATGAGGCCCATACAGTGCGCACAATGACACCGTCAATGTTCAAAGACGTTTTGGACACTGTGGGGTTGCCGGAGCCACGGAGGTTTTGGTGGTGGCGTGCACAAGCAGTTGCTTACATGTTGAGGCCCAACGATCGTACAAGGGCTGAAGTGGCCAAGCGTAGGAAGGCCAAGCTGCAAGGCCTGCCATTGCAGGATGGTTGCATTAGTTTGTATGTGCGCCATGGGGATAAGGCCGTTGAAGCCAAGGTGTGGGAGGATCCTGCTTATGATGCCGCAGTAAAGCAGCTTCGACAGATTGATTCCAGCCTCACACACCAGATTTTTTTGAGCACAGAAGATCCTGCAACTGTTGAGTTTTTTACATCATCAGCTGGAAACTGGAGTACCACCTTCGTCGACATGATCCGCAAGTGAGTATGCGGCTTGTTAGAGTGATGTGGAGCACAGGCGGCGCACCATGGACAGGACAAGGTCCAACCTGCATCATCATCAAAATCATCGTCATCAAAATCATCATTACACGTTTCCCAGCAGGTTCCTTGTGCATACAGCAACAATTCTACCTAGGTGCCATGCAGCGCACCACCAGGCGTCCAGTGGCCTACGAGAGAAACATTAGACAGCCTGGGCCGGCTACGGCCCTCAAAGCCAGCAGCACAGGAGTATGATACAAACTAAGATGCAGCAGCTGAATCTGTAGTGTGGCATGTTTACTTCTCAACTATGCATACTTATGATGATGCTTGCTATTTTGCTATGTGATGCAGGCCTGATCGGGGCGTCAGCAATCTGGCTTACATGGCAAAGCATGGCTACAGTGAGGAAATGCTGGATAGCTTGCTCAATCTGGACCTCAGCCTTTCCTGTGATGGTTTCGTGGCCTCTTTTCTTTCAAACTGGTCACGGCTGATTGAGAAATTGAGGGCAACAGTGCGATGCAAGGCTGACAAGGTGTTCTTGGATGTTGATGTGCAACTCATGCACAACCGGGGGGGGCTAGACCTGAACTGGCGCTAGTAGTCAGGGTGTTTTCAGGGAAAAGTTCCCTTGCAGTACTTGCAAGTGTGATTCGGGCGTGTCGTCCAGCACATGAACACACTGGCTGTCATGGTTCATGCATGCTTGTGTGTCGTGAGCTAGCACCGGCCCAGTAGTGTCCTTTCTGCATGCACACTCCCAGCACATCCTAGCTTCTCTGTATGGCAGCACTTGACATTCTGACTTATGCATCATGAGATGATATGCAGTAATACCAGCTGCCACCTGAACCAAGCCCAGCTCATTGGGAACGGCGGCTTTGATCTGCCCAATCAGTAGGATACAGCAGGCTCACTGCGCCGTCAGGCCGGACCTTGTCTGAACTGTGATTGAGCTGACTGTGTCAGCCAAGATACAAGATTGGAGCTGCGGACGTGCATTTTCAAAAAGCAAGGCAAGCCAAACAGCAATAATAGGATGGGGGTTTCAGTTATGGACTGTGCTTCTGTGTACTGCAGTGATTTGCATGCTACACACATTGTAACCATGACAACCATTTCTATCAGTGTTCTCCAGAGTGTCGTATGCAGTTACACTAGGGTTGCTGTGCATGGCGGCATTGCAACTGTGGAGGCATCCTGACTGTGATATAAGCAGCTTGCCAACAGACACCACTGTGGGGTTGATAATGAAGGGTTGTAGCATGCGTGATAGCCATCCTGCCAACGTGATGGCTGCAATCAGATCCCCGCACAGCACTCACCTCAGCCCCACACAGCCTGTCACAGTCGACATCAATTTCTCCTCAACGCAGATGGAGTACACTTTGAACAACAGCGAGCAGCTCAGCTGAGCCCACTAGGCCCGCATGTGCACTCAGAGCAGACCTACCACAACAGCACAACGGGGGCCACTGCAACATGCTTGGTTCACCATGGTGACTTTGGGGTTGTTTCACACCCTGTTGGCTCGTCCCAAGAATTTGAGATTCGCCAATTGCAGGGGGGGGGGGGGTTACACTTGGTCAGTGTGACAAAGGGAGGGGGGGAGTAGAATCTGACAATACCCCCATATTTTACTTTGAAGTGTTCTCATATTGGTCCTGAGAATTCAAATTGGTCCTGAGAATCCAAATTTAGGATGAGGACACTTTTATTGACGTCCCCCAACATGCCACTCTACTGTTCTGCCCACACCAGCCCATTCCGCCCATTCTGAAGCACTCTAGCTGTAAGGAACTGAATTTGCCTCAGTCCCCAGCCTGCCCCTCTGGCATTCTACCCACTCCAGCCCATTCTGCCCACTCAGCAGCACTCTAGCTGCACTGAGGTGATTTTTCACATGTTACCAACCTGCTACTCTAACATTCTGCCCACTCCAGCCCTTTCCACCCATTCTGGAGCACTCTAGCTGTACTGAGCTGATTTTGCCTTGATCCCCAGCCCGCCCCTCTGGCATTCTACCCACTCTGGGGCACTCGAGCTGTACTGAGCTGGATGTTGCTAAATCACCAGACTGCCACCCAAATCATGATGCCTTGCAACAGAGGCTAGTTGCCTAAGCCATGATGCTGAGCCCTGCAGAATTCAACCCCTGCACACCAGCAGCCACTGTTCACACTGTCTCTGCTGCCCGGGCCCCGGCAGGGACAGGGGGTGTACCGTTTCACATTTTCTGAAAATTCACTGTTGAAATTTCAATGAACTTTTACGCCCCAAAACCCCTTGGTCTCTGTGAAATGGTGAAGATGTTGGTCTGCCAGTGCTGGGGCAGTGCTGCAGCAGCTGATGCACCCCCAAGAAGGGCCTGACACTACTGTTGACACTGTTGCATCACTATAGAGGCCTTCACAACCAAGACAGCCCGCCCTCAGCCCTTGATAGAGCCGGATAGGGCCCTACCAGAAGTGATCTGCAGCTGCTGCTGCTGCCTGCCACCCAGCGTTTCACCGTTTCACTTTCAGGGTGAAATTTTTCATGAAATTTCAAATTTCACTGTACTTTCTTTCACGGACCCCCAAAACCATGAAAATGTACACCCCTGTGCCTGGCATGTCATGCTGACAATACAGTGTAAACCCCAGTACCAGTACCCCCCCCCCCCCTTCGGACTCCGCACTTCACAGCCATCCGCTCAGCCCCATCATACAAACCAGCGTGCTACAGATAAGGGGCCCGTCCATCAGCACCATCACAGCTTCCCATAACAACACACAATGGCCATGTTGCTGGTGGGTTCCCATGACTGCAAGCCCAACACAAAGTCTTGTCGAACTCGAACAGTGGCAAGACGCCTGGTTTGGGCGTCCAGACAGGATAATGGTCATCCCCAGCTGACTTCCACACCACTTACATGCCTGGCATTCAGGTCCACCAAATTCTTGCACATTGAAACCACACAGAAGTTCCTGAGTAGAGCCAGTGAATGCATGCACAGCATACAGAGCTTGATGCTGATTTGCATATGGTGCAGTTCACATGGTGGCAGAGGTCTAGCCCCCCTCCCCCAGGGGCATGAATGCATGCACAGCATACACACCTTCATGCTAAGCTGCACATGGTGCATTCACATATGGTGGCATAATTTCAGCAGCCCCCCCCCCCCCCCCCAAACAATAAGCCCGTCTATCAGCCCATCAGAGTCTCTCACATCATTACACAATGGCAAAATTAAGTTGCTGGTGCCTTCCCATGACTGCATGACCAACACACAGTGTTGTCCAATGGCAAGACTGCTGGCTTGCGCTTTGAGAAAGAGTAATAGTCACTCCCGGATGACTCCTACAACACTTCATGCCTTGCAATCAGGTTCAGCAAAGTCTTGCACGTCGACACCACACAGTAATTCACCCTAGCAGAGCCAGTGATGCATGCACAGCATACACAGCTGCATGTTAACTGCACATCGTGCATGTACAATGGTGGCAGAGTGCCCCCCAAGAGCATGAATGCATGCACAGCATACACACCTTTGTGCTAAGCTGCACATGGTGCATGTACCTATGGTGGCATAGTCTCAGCAGGCCCTCCCCCGTGCTTGCCCCCCCCCCCCAAAAACAAAAGGGGCCCACATATCAGCATCATCACAACCTCCCAGACCAGCACTGAGCCAGAACAATGACCATCATGTTCTGGTGGTTCCCATGACTGCATGACCAGCACAAAGACTTGTCGCATGGAAATACTCCTGGTTTGCTTTTGAGGAAGAGAATAAGTCACCCCCGGCTGACTCCCACGCCACTTCAAGCCTGGCATGCATGTTCACCAAAGTCTCAGACATCAACCCTACTAGAACCTGTGGATGCATGCACAGCATACACAGCTTCATGCTTTATTGCACATGGTGCATGTACCCTGGTGGCAGAATTTCAGCAACCCCCCCCCCCCCCCCCAACCCCCCGGCCCCGAGATAAGTGACCCGTCTATCAGCACTTTCACAGTCTTCCAGATCAACACACACTGGCCATCATGTTGCTGGTGGGTTCCATGACTGCATGACCAACACAAGGTCTTGCCGCATGGCAAGACTCTTGGTTTGGGTGGCCAGACAGGATATTGGTCACCCTTCAACCTACTACAGCCAGTGAATGCATGCACAGCTTCATGCTCCAATGCACATTTACTTACCATGGTGTCAAACAGTCACCCCCCCCCCACACACACACTATGTGGTTCTGAATCAAGGATTCTGGCACGCTGTAAGATGCAACCAGTCTATAGCAAGCTCTGGACTCGCAGTGCTGTGTCAAGTTGTTGGTCAAGTTCTCAGCTGGGACCGCTGACATTCCAGTATGCTGATGTCCCGAAAAACTGGACACCGGCATCCCTGGCAGGGCCATCAGGAATAACCTGAGGGTTTTTGGGACCAGCAAATAGGGTGCGCAACAACAACCTCCAAGTCACAATGGTGTGGACCAACCCACTGCAAGTCACCATGGTGCGAACCCACCATTCGCAGTGGCCGGCTCCCCTTTGTACACAGATCATGCACCAGTCGCTATGGCCTGGTTGCATCTGAAGGCTTGTGAAGGTGTCACCCTTACCCCTCTCCCCCAACTTGGCTGGATGACATATGGTCAGTATGTATGGCAGTTTCATATTGTGATTTTGCAGCGCAGGTCCAGAAGAACCAGGGGTTTGTAGACCAAATGACTCCGAGCAAGTGCTGATTGGGGTGTCAGCCACTGAAAACAGCTTGGGGGGTTGTGGTGGCCAGAATGCCACGACAGGCCCAGAGACGCCATGATGATGCATCCACACGTTATTGGATAGCAATGAATAAGTTCTGGTGGGCTAGCAGCACCTCTGGACCGTGCAAAGACACCACATCGGCCCTTGTGCTGAACCTGCCAGGTGCCTAGCAGTTTATGCTAACTCTACACGGGCTGCTGCTCGCTTCAATTGCAATCCGCAACACACCTACACCGCCTCACAGTGCTTGCGTGGGGAGAAAAAAGCAACTGCTGGTCATGATGTACAGTGATGTACATATCGCTCTCTTGCAGGCACAGCAGCTGTCCCTACGGCCCACACAATTCCTATGATTAAATATATATGATCAGCATGACCAACATAAATCTCTTTGCTTTTTTGTGCATTTTACAATACGGCCAACGCAAACACCTCTGCACTGGTGAGTAAGGGGTCCACCACAAACACAAGACCCCGGGTGGGTGACGCCAAGCCGAAACCGGATAGCCCGGATAGGGGGGGGGGGGTTGATTGCAAAATCAGCCTAAAACGGATGGGGGTGGGGTGGGGGGTGGGGGGGGGGGTTCAGCGGCTCTTCCGCAAGGGAGACAGCAGTACCGATAACGAGCGTAAAACGTACTTCCCGGGGGGGTGGTGTTTTGGACCGAAGAGCCTCAAACTGAGAGGTGGGAGGGGTACAGCGATTTTTGGCGTCACCCCCCCCCCCCCCGGGGTCTTAGGTTTGTGGTGGACCCCTACCAGGACAAAACTCTGCACTGCTGCAGCATCTGGCCTAACAGTCCTGGACTTCTCCCTCATCGCCTAGCACTGCTGCTAACGCTTCGTTACACCATAGGGAACCGTATCATGTACACACAGGCCACATGGAACCAGCATAGTGGTGCAGCACAACTGCTTGGTGGCTACCATGGATGGATGGGTGCAACTATATATATGAAAGGGTTTGTAAGGGCTCCTGTACAGCTGCTGACGCGACAGATGAACCTGAAGCGATAGTTTGAAGCAGGGGAGTAGTAGCACATTCAAGGAGCTGCTTTGTAATGGACTCAGTTGATCGTCATTATGATGAGTTGACCGACACCGCACATTGCTGTGCTGTCTGCATTACAAGACGTTCCCTGCAACTTACATGATATACGTCCACCGTCGGCTACATGGTAGACAGCCGATATGTGCCCACCAGCCGGATAGCCTTGTGGATCTGCACCTGTTGCTGCTGCCTGCCGTTTGCATTTCACTTCTTCACTTTGTGCTTGAAATATTCTCGTCAGCAAGCCTGACTATCTGGAAAAGTTGCCTTGGTGACACATGAAATTTGCCTTGTCTGCCGTTTCATCTTCGCAACCGGTTGAAGTTCACCCTAGACCCCGTTTCACTCACTCACCCACAGTGAAGATCCATATCCGTCCATTGTGTTTGATTGACATTTTAGCTGTGGATTTTCAGAAACTATCGTTGCCCTCTCGCAACTGCACATACTTCAGGAAGCTTCAGGTTGCTTGAACTCGGACACCATGCAGCTTTTGTTAAAGGGAGTTCACTTTCAAGCTTAAATATTTGTCCTTTTTCCAGCTGCAACAGCACAAAATGGCCTTGCTGTTGCGCTCTTCCCTACTCGCCGTGTGTGTAATCGTTTTTCTGATTCTCTTGTCTTCCTGGGTCAATGTTGCGAACATCGTCAGTATGGGCACGAGCCTGTCCAGATCGCCTCTCCACATGTATGCACTCAACTGCACCAATGCAAGCAGTGCGGAAACAAGTGGTGTCAAGCTGTTTGTCGGGGTCTTATCTACCTCACTTAATGTTCAAGCTAGGCAAACCATCCGCGCTACCTGGGGACAAGACAAAAGGCTTTACAGGGTAATGTTTTTTGTCCAGCGCCCGAGCAGCAATGAAGTATTCAAAGATGTCAGAAGTGAGGCAACCGAGATGGGTGATGTGGTGATATCTTCAGATGTGCGGGAAGATTATTACAACATCACCTACTCTGTGCTGGAAATTTTCAAAACGGCATCGCGCCTTGGCGGCATCACCCATGTCGTGAAGACAGATGATGACTGCTACCTCAGACCCGATGTGCTCATGTCAAAGCTGGAGGAGCTTCCCAAGCAATGGCTGTATGCGGGGAGTGTTCTGAGTATGGCCAGTGTGATAAGAACACCAGGCTGGCACTTTGTACCATACAGCAATTGGGGTAGTGATAAGCCGGTGAGGTATGCGTATGGGTGGGGTTATGTTGTTACCATGGACATCGCGCAAGAAATTGCTGCTGGTGCTGCTCACTTGATCATGGCTCCAAACAACCTGCTGATCATTGAGGATGTGGCTGTGGCGTACTGGGTTGAGTATGTAGGCAAAGAGAAGAATGCCACAATACAGTACCACAGCTTGAATGCCAGTGAACAATGCAACCCACAACTTGCCTTCTTGCACATCAAATCGAAGCCGCAATGGAAGGTGATTCAGTGCATGTTTGATCGAGGTGGGCAGTGTTGCTGATTCCAAGTGGGTGTAATTGTTGTTTTTTGAGGTTGGACGGTGGGGTGTTGAGTGCTTTTCTGTATCTTGACCTTGCTCGTTCATCAATTACATTTATGTTGTCAACAAGGCAGAGTGTATCCTGGCTGCCACCAGCAGCAGCCCATCGCAGTTCCAACAGGGACTCCAGACCGACCCGAAGCCACCACACAGCAACAACGTGCGTGCTGAGAGTGACACTAACGCGTGTATATCTCCAGCCCTCAATCAAGCTTGTGGTACAGTGCTCTCCAGGTGCAGATATTGCTGCCTGGCAACCACCAAGGTCACAGGCACTGTTATGCCATGTAGGGGGGGGGGAGCAGCTGCTGTCTGCAATGTCGAAAACTGCCACTTACTTGACGACAAGCAAGCTTGCTTTACAGCAGTCCTGACCCAGCTGGACAGCAGATAAACAAGATAATCTCCCCAGGCCCTGCGGGAGAGCGATAACTATCGTCAGGACAGTGCCTGCCTGCAGAGGTCAACCCACAGTGAGTGCTACTAAGCACGTCTGACAGGATGGACAGCTGTCAGGTAGTTGAGCAGCGCAGCTAACTTCCACGTGTGCCTCTAATATGACATGCACAGTGCGCTTCCAGTAAGGGCACCGGGCCTGGCCGAACGTTTTGCCGCGTCAACACAAACACACAATCAGTCAAGCAAATAAACTATTTTAGGTACATTAGGCGCAAATGGTGGCCCAACGTGGTTGCTGTTGAGATAATGGATCACCCCCAGATGGAGAACAGGGGTGTTGGGGTTTGCATGGTGCAGGTTCAGCCTGATGCAGACAGCAGGATGAGGCCCTCCGTTGAGCAATAGCAACACAATGAAGCAAGCAGATGAGGCACCAAGCAGTGGCTGTGCTGGCAGCAGCACAATGCTTTGCCATGCTGTGATAAATTCGTTGACCACGTGTACGTCATTGAAGGCTGCAGCTATGCAATATTTATACAATCACAGCAGCAATTAGTCCTACTCCACAGGCGTGCACGTCTGTCGCCTTTGCTGGCTGCAGTGGGACCCTGCCTCGTTGAGCAATTTATTGTGCTGTTATTTTGGATGCAGACACGACGTGAGCGACGTTTCTTCGCAAACCTTTGTAAGTGTTTATTAATCATATGTGGTGTGTTTGGGCTGAACCTGCACCTTGCAAACCCCAACACCCCTGTTCAGCCCCCCATCTGGGGGTGGTCCATTATCTCAACAGCAATCACGTTGGGCCACCACGTAATGTACGTAAGATACTTTATTTGCCTGGCTAATTGTGTGTTTGTGTTGATGCGGCAAAAAGTTCGGCCAGGCCCAGTGCCCTTACTGGAAGCGCACTGTGTATGTCGTGTGAGAGGAACGCGTGGAAGGTAGCTGCGATGCTGAACTATCTGACAGCTGCCCATCCAGGAAGCCACAAACATCGGCAGCTGCAGCAGCAGCGGCTCGGTCTGCACTGCGGCCATCCACTACACCCCCTCCCCCCCCCCCCCTCTCCACCAGCGTTAGCATTGCCACAGTCGTCCCCAGCACCTGCCTCATATATGAAATTACATCAGGTCACACATGCCTTGCAAGCCCCAGGGGCAGCTCCACCTGTGCCAGGATCAAACGCTACCATAATACAGCTCTCATCATCTCTGTCAAGAAACCCCGGCTCGGCTCCATCCAAACCACCCAGACATCGAATGCCACCACTGGAACCGGTCAGACGTCAGCATGCTGTGCAGCTTCCAGGTGCAGTGGCAGGGCCCCTGGTGTTGTGGAGCAGTCCTGTAGCTGAGTGCACTTGCGGGCTGAGTGGGCTGCACTGTTTGCTGCTATTCAATTGTACTTGCAAAACAAGCTAGCCTGCCTCATGCGCATGTTGGTGCTTGGCTTCGTTCGGTAAGTACAGGTCAATCGCCTGTGTCAAACGTGACAAAATGTTGCATCATTGTGGTGTAAGTTGGTTATTGTGAGGCTGCCACTTGCACGAGGTAACATAATTATGATGTATATGGATGTCTCATGCATGGCATGCAGCCCTACTGCTGGAGGTCTGGGCACCCAGGCCAGGGGTGATCAGTGGCCTGCCAGGTGCCGTCCTGTGCCAGCATGTGGCGTCAGTCTTACAGTGTAATCTTACCGCAATCTTACAGTAAAGTGTATTACACAGACCCCAATTTCACTGTAACGGCACACCCCTGTCAGACCCCTGTCACACCCCTGTCAGATTGTACTGCTAATCGTAAGCATGTTCCATGATGATCAACCAAACGTATCAGAGCCCATAGCGCAGCTGCTGTGGCCTGCTGGCGTCAAAACTGAAACACCCATCACAGTGGTTCTGTTGTGGTTGGAATTGGGTGATTTGACCTAGGGAAGGCACGGGAGGGCTTCCTTGGTCATCATAGATTGCGGTTGAGGTGCGCAGCAGCCCATGCAGGGCAACCAGGAGCAGCATCAGGCACAACTGATTTGGACCATCAAGTGGAGCTCCGTCCTGCTTTACAACGGCGCCTGCTCGCACGTTTCATAATCCCTGATCGTTACGGGTCCATTTGGCGTCGTTTCTGTGTCCGTGACGTCACGTCATAAAGGTGCAGCAGCAGCAGATCACAGACTGGCATTTCAGCACAGCTGATGGAGGCGACACCAGCTGCCCCACGGGCTTTTGGAAGAATTTTTGGCTGTCAAAGGAATTCTTTTGTGCAAGTTTCACAGGGTCACGCAAATCATTGTGCAACCAGCAACAAAGCGGTTTTGAGGAGCAAAGCGGTTTTGAGCACATGATGCCGGGACTCCAAAACCCCGCGTGTCAGAATTTGTTGAAAATGCAGCTGTGGGGCTGTCACATAGGTTGATGCAGTTGTGGGGCTATCAATGGAAGTTTGCCGCCCCCCCCCCCCCCCATATGCCATATATGGTGAATCGCTGTGGCAGATCTAGAGCTAAGCCTGTAGGTCACCTTTGTGCACTTTCACAGCCATGCTTTAGTAGCCATGCCGCATGGCCCATGCGTCCCCTAAACCGTGTTGTGCCACAGGTTTGGGCATGACCCAAGGTTACCAGGGGTACAGGCACATCGGGAATGTAATGCCTGCGGTATGAAAATGCACATCCCCAATACCAGCGTCTGTCTGCCATATCGGTTTTTCTTCTTCTTCGGAAACTGCTTGTAAAGCCTGGGGGTGCCTCGAAACTAGGAACCAACAGCAGTAAATTGCCAGCAACAGGAACGTGGCTGTCAGGGGCCAACCGAGTGCATTGGGGGAACGAAATTATAAGTTGTATGGCGTTGGGTGGGTGCTGCATGGTGAAATAGACCATCGTAGCGCTACTTGTATAGGATTGCCTGGTTCTATGGGCCAAGGGTTGCAGGCACTTGCTGATTGCTCTTCACAGCCTGCCCAAAGGGGCGGGGAGGAGCATGACCAGAGCACAGGCGCACAAACCCTTGATAACAGGGCATTGTGACCTTCCTGGCAGACAGCCTGACTTGGAGAAGAAATGCAGAATGGGTCAACAAAGAAGAAACCCCAAATATCACCCTCATGCAGGCGCACTCAGGCTGGGGCTGCCGCCTGCTGTCAATTGCACACGCAGCCCACACTGTTCTCTCCTGGAAATTTTACACAACTCAATACACACCAACAAGACCTCACAACAATCAGCTCTGTCAAATGACAAAGCAAGCCATGACACCACGGCACCCATCAGGTAGCGGTCTTTAAACCCGGATTACCCTTTTTCTTTGTGTCACATGTACATGTTCCCCCACTGGGGGCCCTGGATGTCCCGGAAGTGCTCTTTGCTCCCACCCCAGCACCTCTTCCCTGCAGACTCTGCCAGAGCAGGCCAGGTCTCAGTTGCTACCGTTCTCATTTGCTTACCCCCCCCCCCCCCCGCCGAGCTGCCTCCAACCTGTTTCCGCTCCTTGCTCAGCCCCCAAAGCAACAGGGTGTACCGGGTACAAAAAACCGTCACCCAGACCTGACCCCGACATAAATAGCTGAACCTGCTCTATCGCGCCTCCACACATGCCACAGGAAGCTTTTTCCAGCGCTACCATGTTGATATTGAACTAATAGGCAGGCCTACTGTGGGACCGTCCACCAGAGGCTAAGGGCCGCTCAAGGAGCAAGTCGCCAACTATCAGGGGATCTCGCACGAAGCAGCTGAGATGAGGCACAGGGTATTGGAAAAAAAAAGAACGCTTTTGGGCTGAAAGGCCCTCAGAGAAACAAGCACGACTTCAGTCTGCAGGCCTGCCATAACAGGTTGTATGGTGCAAGCACCCAGTTCGTCTGGGGGGGGGGGGGGGGGGGGGGGGGAGCGGAGTGTGATTTCAGACAGCTGGGTGGGGGGAGCAACCAGCAAAGGTGCTGGAACAGGGCCCTGGGGGGGGGGGGAGCCGTGGGCACTGCCAGGCCAGTGGTTGTCAGGGGTTGTGTTGCTGGGTATGACCTTGTAAACGACCACAATCCTGCATGGAAACCTGCAAAAATTGTATCATGTGCCATGCACAACTCTTGTAGCAGGTCTGATACTTTTTTTGCGATGGAATCCAGTGCTGGTGGAGTAGGGTGGGAGGGAGTGAGGAGCAAATCGCTTGGCCAGCAGGGGCCCCCTGGGGTGGAGCAACTGGTCTTGAAGCTGAGATACTAGCTCCCCGGGGGGGGGGGGGGGGGGGGGGGGCAAAGTTATCTGGAAACAAACAAACTGGGTGTAACAGCTTCACAAAAACGCTGGCCATGTATGGCAGGTCAACAATCTTGTCTATCGCCAAGTAGGCCTGTCAATGAGGCTTATTACGCTGAGCCCGTAACCCGGCTGCTGCCTACTGCCAAACAATCTCAGAATGGCAATACAAAGCCGTTTTGAGCGTTTCTTGTTGTTTTGTATAGAACCAAGGGGGGGGGGGGCAGTCTGTCAGCTGGACAGCACCATCCTAAACTTTGGCCTGCCAACTTCAGGATATGGTATATATATACAAAAGCTTTCAATTGACCTATTTATAAGGAAATGTGAGGGGAATTTGGGAGGGGGGGGGGTCATGGGCAATTTGAACTTTCTGCACAGGGTTCAGTAACTTTTCTGTTTGCAGTCCATATCATACCTGTGGCATCGTACAGGCTGCAGAACCCCTGTCTGCACTGCACGCATGCCAGTAACTACCGGACCCCGTAAGCTGCTCAATTTGAAACTTACATTGCAAACTATCGATTGCAAGCCTATGTGGAGTCTCACAGTACATACATATTATGCAGCCTCAAGGCTGAGAAAGGCAGCAGCACAGCGCCGGTTGACTGGCGGTTGAGGGCAGTGGCCCTGGATGGTGAATGGGCTTGATGTGAAGCAATGCAGAGTCATGTCAATGTATTGTGGTAACATATGGATGTTTCACAATGCTGTTGAGCACTCTGGGGCCGAATTCGGGATGCAAAGCACCATTGATCGATCTTGAGGTCACTGTTCCGAAACCAGGCCTCAGGGGAGCTTAGAGCACGGTTCTGAGGGTGTAGAAACTATGTTGCATACGTATACATACAATCATATCAACCATCGTGGGGCCCTGAAACGCAACTTTACGGGCCCTAAACCCTTTAAGGGGGGGTGTCTGAAGCCGTTTGAACTTTCTCGGCATGGTGTCCCCGACTTTGTTTTCTGCCCCCCCCCCTTGATAGAACACCAATTAGTTTGAGCTTTTCCGGTTCCAATTGGACGCCTGGAAGGGGGTATACCGGATCGGCTACGGCCAGCCGGGGGCATATTCGTAATATTGATATTGTATTTACACAGCGCCTCAGCCTTTACGGACGCCTGTGCACGCTGCTGTCACTACTCAGCGATCATGTTCCATACTGTGTGTTCACTCAGGAACTGCAGACAGCCTTGACGTGCAACAAATCGTTTATGCAATGACGTTTATACTATGTGATGTGTTGCTTCACTGCTCGTGGCGATACGGTGGGCTGGTGCACCTACAGCACTCCAGTGTTGATTAGCAGCAATGGGCGCCAACTTCCTGCCAGTGCTTGGGCTGAGTAAACAAGCAATTCATGAAAAAGAATTATAAACTTATCATCATCATCAAATCTTATGACGTAAATCAGAGGTTTGTTGGGTCTGTTGCCCTCAGTGTAATATGACACACACCCCAGACCGGTACACCGGGGCGTATGTCGGGGCCCAGTGCAATAAGCCTCTTAATGATCTCCAGATGCACCTGAACAAGTGTTGTTTTTGCAGGTTGTGTAGAGGCTTGGTAAAGCATGTTTGGTGCAGACTGCACCGCACACTAGTGACATTGCTTGCTGTGGTGTTGGACAGAGATGCTTGATTTCAACGTCGTGTTGGCACATGTGAGAAAAGGGTTGGTGTTTGGGGGCAGCGGGGAACATCCAGCAGAGTTCATTCTGGGACGGAGGGGGGGGGAGCTTCTATTAGTTCATCCGGAAAATGAGTTTTTGGCTCCTGACTTCTGACCTCAGGAGACACTATTCGAAGGGAAGCCTTCAGATGCACAAGTAGTGGTTGAGTTTGGTTTCGGAATTTGGTCCGGGCGCTGGGCACCCCCTGGAAATAAGGCATGTTTGGCGTACCTCATCGTTGAGGCGTACCTCATCGTTGAGGCTTAGCCTCCGGCCCCCGGCAGTCAGGCAACCTGACTGAGTTGTGTATGGCCAGCCGGTGGGGGGTGCGCCCCCCTTGACACTTTCCAGAAAGAAAGGACTGGTTGACTAGTCCCTAGCCAGCTCCAGACGTAAGGCCATGCTAGGTGGTTGCATAGCTTTTCGGCCCCTTGAAGCTACCGGCATTGCAGCATGCTGTCGTGACATAGGAGGTACATGCAGCAGACAGACATGCAGATGTGCGTTTCGGGAAGCCGGAGCAGGCTTGTTGGGTCACGGCAATGTCCTCCTCCCCCTTCCAAAAGAGCACACTGCCTGTGTGGACACCTGCAGCCCTTGACTCCTGCATCTGGAGGCACGCCGGTTTTTGGTGACGAGCGGACGGGGTGTGCAACAAGCAACTCAAAGACACCATGGTATGAACCATGTGTAATGGTGGGGCCCTTGTGTTTTTGGAACAGGTACTGCTGCACCTGCGGGCTGAGTGGGCTAAGCTGAGCCGCTGTTCAAATGTATCTGTAAATAGCATATGTTGATAAGTAGGTGCCGGCTGTGTGAGGGGCTGAGTGATACAGTACTGGGCTGTGATTTTGGCAGGTGGCAGCAGTAATGCTAGTACATGGCCATTACACTAGCAGCATAATGAATTGGAAACCATTCGGTTTGTCTGTGGGCGAACTCCTTCTACAGCCCGGGTGCCTCCGCACTAGACACCAACAGCTGTAGATCACCAGTGACAGGTTTGTGGCTGTCAGGCCAAACGAGTACCGATCTGTGTCTTATGCAATGTAGAATCTGATCAACAAATAGATAGCTTGGTCGACAGATATAGCGGTGATGAAATGAGTGGAAGGGTGGTTAGGGTACAGCGATGGCAGATGGCAACTTCTGTCTGATCGGAGCCAAACCACTACCAATAGGTAACTAAAATGCCGTAGATTGTGAAACTGTGGCTAGTTTGCGAGGGGAACGAATCAAAAAGATAGAGAGAGGATGAGGAAACACTGGCAGTGAAACA
Organism: Desmodesmus armatus; assembly: GCA_007449985.2. Taxonomy (NCBI): domain Eukaryota; kingdom Viridiplantae; phylum Chlorophyta; class Chlorophyceae; order Sphaeropleales; family Scenedesmaceae; genus Desmodesmus; species Desmodesmus armatus. The sequence goes on from VIIQ02000643.1 coordinate 471,977, forward strand.
CTCAACAATAACATCGAAGGCCATATATGGCAGGGAAACGCACACATATCCGTAAAACAACTCACATATAAGTCACAGGCCTGCTTGGGGACAGAAGGCTTGTGTGTGATTGGTCGGAAAGATACCGCGAGAGTGACCAAGAGTGAGGGCACGCCACTGAGCATGATGATGCCATGCTCGCAGGCTACATCAATGGTGATTCCATGCTGCCCTTCGGTCTTCCCCATCATCTGGCCTTGAGCTCCCGGAACGCTCTCTGATTTTTTTGCAGGCCAATCTGATAGGTGGACGTTTGTTTTCAGGCAAATTGCGTCAACAAAATCATTTGCGTCAACAAAACCAAAGCTATCAGGCTCTTAAACCTCCTTTGGAGTTGACACACACATAAAGCATTTCAAAATGCATCCAACCAAGCTCATCATCGTGACATGTATTGCTTCGTTCGCCATGATGTTCATTGGCTTGCAGCTGGCTTCAGGCCATTGGGGCCCAGTAAAAGGGGGTTGGGCATTGCAGCCGCGCTGGGCACGGTTGAGGGACCCAAAACAAGCACCAATTCCCATGGTTGGGTTATCCCTTCCGACATCAACCCTTCAATTTTTCCCTCAATCAGCCCGCTGCACGACAGGGTGGATGGCTCAGTACACAAAGCTGCAGGCAGATGTACAAGGTGGCAAGCTACCACAACGATACTTGGTTTCAGTGTCTGTTGAGGCAGGCCTAGCCGATAGGTTGACAGGTCTCATCACACATCTCTGGCATGCAGTGCTCACCCATCGAGCCCTGGTTACAGTTAACTATGGTGCTCTACCCCCCTTCCAAGCCATGTGCAATTCCCCTTTCATTGAATGGTCTCGCCGACCAGGCGATGTCTCAGATGAAGCAGTTGAACCACTGAAGTATACATACAAAGGACAAAGGGGCTACCCGGGCCACATGAGGTTCCTGCCTGCAAGCCTGGACCCTCACACCTACCAGATGTTGTACCTCATCAATGGCCCCGAACAGAACCTGACAGTCTACCAGCACGGCAACATCAGCACCGCTGTCAGCACCGACCCTGCATACCTCCTGGCAGCCACCAACAGAGGACGGACCTGGGCCCTAGCCACAAATTCCTTTACAAGCAATCTTTTTGGAATTTTGGGGTCCCACCACATGATGCATTCATGTGTGGGTTCTTTTTTCTGTGCTCCCCAGTCGCTGCCATTCAACAGTACTACCATAAGTACTGGGCCGCCTTGCAGGAGCATGGAGTGCTGAAGATTGGCATCCAAATTCGCGTGGGTGATGGTGTTTTTCAGAAGGCAGAGGAAGAGCAGCAGCCAGCTGATGCGATCAAAATTGGTGCAGAGTGGTTTGACTGTGCTGAGCAATTGGAAAAGGCGTATGCAGCTCCAGGGCAGAAAGTGGTGTGGTATCTCAACTCAGACTCAAAGCAACTGCGCAAGGCTGCCAAGCTAGTATATGGTGACAAGCTGATCACCGACGTTGATCTAAAGATGACTCATCCAGACTGTCACCAAAACAGTGATGGCGCAGCATGCCAGCAGGCAGCCTTGGATGAATCTTTACAGCACTCGCTGGGGGCCATGCTCACGTTCAGCTTGACAGACTACCATGTCATTTCAGGACACAGCGGTTTGGGCGCCTAGGGGCTTGGCTGTCTGGGCGGTGGGGAAATATATATCAAGTGGACAGAGGCCAGGGCGGATGCACACCAGGACAGCCCGTGCCATTGGAACAGTCAGCGTATCACCACTCTGGTGTTTGAGGGAAATTCATAGCAGGCGGTGGCTGCAGCTGCAGTTGTGCAACTATACGTGAGTACGAGTTGTTGTGCTTGTGCTCAACACTGCATTGTTGTGTGTGTTGGGAATTCCAGGCCTATGCGGGAGATGTAAATACACATCATGCAATTTAGCGTGGAGTGCCATGTGCTGTGCATTTCATTACAACCTCCAGTGGCATGAAATGCAGTGTGGTGTTGATGTGTGAGACTTTGGCAGCGCTGATGCGAGGCATATGGGGGGCAAGGGGAGGGGCATTGATGGTGGCCTGTAACTCTGTCTTAGTCTACCAACAAGCAGTCGCCATTCAGCAAGTATTTGTTCTGGGAACATAAGCATTGAAAAGCACCAGCCTCATGGGAACCATTGTGGTGCTGATGCGGGCGAGTTTGGTTGCACTGAAACTATGCATGATGGGGGGGGGGGGGGGGGGGCAGGGGGGGGGGGTCAAAACGCTGTCTCAAGCATCAACACACATCATGCAAGTTAGCGTGGAGTGCCATGTGCTGTGCATTTCATTACAACCTCCAGTGGCATGAAATGCAGTGTGGTGTTGATGTGTGAGACTTTGGCAGCGCTGATGCGAGGCATATGGGGGGCAAGGGGAGGGGGAGGGGCATTGATGGTGGCCTGTAACTCTGTCTTAGTCTCCCAACAAGCAGTCGCCATTCAGCAAGTATTTGTTCTGGGAACATAAGCATTGAAAAGCACCAGCCTCATGGGAACCACTGTGGTGCTGATGCGGGCGAGTTTGGTTGCACTGAAACTATGCATGATGGGGGGGGGGGGGGGGGGGGGGGGGGGGGTCAAAACGCTGTCTCAAGCATCAACACACATCATGCAAGTTAGCGTGGAGTGCCATGTGCTGTGCATTTCATTACAACCTCCAGTGGCATGAAATGCAGTGTGGTGTTGATGTGTGAGACTTTGGCAGAGCTGATGCGAGGCATATGGGGGGCAAGGGGAGGGGGAGGGGCATTGATGGTGGCCTGTAACTCTGTCTTAGTCTCCCAACAAGCAGTCGCCATTCAGCAAGTATTTGTTCTGGGAACATAAGCATTGAAAAGCACCAGCCTCATGGGAACCATTGTGGTGCTGATGCGGGCGAGTTTGGTTGCACTGAAACTATGCATGATGGGGGGGGGGGGGGGCAGGGGGGGTGGGGGGTCAAAACGCTGTCTCAAGCATCAACACACATCATGCAAGTTAGCGTGGAGTGCCATGTGCTGTGCATTTCATTACAACCTCCAGTAGCATGAAATGCAGTGTGGTGTTGATGTGTGAGACTTTGGCAGCGCTGATGCGAGGCATATGGGGGGCAAGGGGAGGGGGAGGGGCATTGATGGTGGCCTGTAACTCTGTCTTAGTCTCCCAACAAGCAGTCGCCATTCAGCAAGTATTTGTTCTGGGAACATAAGCATTGAAAAGCACCAGCCTCATGGGAACCATTGTGGTGCTGATGCGGGCGAGTTTGGTTGCACTGAAACTATGCATGATGGGGGGGGGGGGGGTGGGGGGGTCAAAACGCTGTCTCAAGCATCAACACACATCATGCAAGTTAGCGTGGAGTGCCATGTGCTGTGCATTTCATTACAACCTCCAGTGGCATGAAATGCAGTGTGGTGTTGATGTGTGAGACTTTGGCAGCGCTGATGCGAGGCATATGGGGGGCAAGGTAGGGGGAGGGGCATTGATGGTGGCCTGTAACTCTGTCTTAGTCTCCCAACAAGCAGTCGCCATTCAGCAAGTATTTGTTCTGGGAACATAAGCATTGAAAAGCACCAGCCTCATGGGAACCATTGTGGTGCTGATGCGGGCGAGTTTGGTTGCACTGAAACTATGCATGATGGGGGGGGGGGGGGGGGGGGGGGGGGGGGGGGGTCAAAACGCTGTCTCAAGCATCAACACACATCATGCAAGTTAGCGTGGAGTGCCATGTGCTGTGCATTTCATTACAACCTCCAGTGGCATGAAATGCAGTGTGGTGTTGATGTGTGAGACTTTGGCAGCGCTGATGCGAGGCATATGGGGGGCAAGGGGAGGGGGAGGGGCATTGATGGTGGCCTGTAACTCTGTCTTAGTCTCCCAACAAGCAGTCGCCATTCAGCAAGTATTTGTTCTGGGAACATAAGCATTGAAAAGCACCAGCCTCATGGGAACCACTGTGGTGCTGATGCGGGCGAGTTTGGTTGCACTGAAACTATGCATGATGGGGGGGGGGGGGCAGGGGGGGGGGGGGGTCAAAACGCTGTCTCAAGCATCAACACACATCATGCAAGTTAGCGTGGAGTGCCATGTGCTGTGCATTTCATTACAACCTCCAGTGGCATGAAATGCAGTGTGGTGTTGATGTGTGAGACTTTGGCAGCGCTGATGCGAGGCATATGGGGGGCAAGGGGAGGGGGAGGGGCATTGATGGTGGCCTGTAACTATGTCTTAGTCTCCCAACAAGCAGTCGCCATTCAGCAAGTTTGTGTTCTGGGAACATGGCATTGAAAAGCACCAGCCTCATGGGAACCACTGTGGTGCTGATGCGGGCGATTTGGTTGCACTGAAACTATGCATGATGGGGGGGGGGGGGGGGCAGGGGGGGGGGGGGGGGGTCAAAACGCTGTCTCAAGCATCAACACACATCATGCAAGTTAGCGTGGAGTGCCATGTGCTGTGCATTTCATTACAACCTCCAGTAGCATGAAATGCAGTGTGGTGTTGATGTGTGAGACTTTGGCAGCGCTGATGCGAGGCATATGGGGGGCAAGGGGAGGGGGAGGGGCATTGATGGTGGCCTGTAACTCTGTCTTAGTCTCCCAACAAGCAGTCGCCATTCAGCAAGTATTTGTTCTGGGAACATAAGCATTGAAAAGCACCAGCCTCATGGGAACCATTGTGGTGCTGATGCGGGCGAGTTTGGTTGCACTGAAACTATGCATGATGGGGGGGGGGGGGGTCAAAACGCTGTCTCAAGCATCAACACACATCATGCAAGTTAGCGTGGAGTGCCATGTGCTGTGCATTTCATTACAACCTCCAGTAGCATGAAATGCAGTGTGGTGTTGATGTGTGAGACTTTGGCAGCGCTGATGCGAGGCATATGGGGGGCAAGGGGAGGGGGAGGGGCATTGATGGTGGCCTGTAACTCTGTCTTAGTCTCCCAACAAGCAGTCGCCATTCAGCAAGTATTTGTTCTGGGAACATAAGCATTGAAAAGCACCAGCCTCATGGGAACCATTGTGGTGCTGATGCGGGCGAGTTTGGTTGCACTGAAACTATGCATGATGGGGGGGGGGGGGGGGGGGGGGGGGGGGGGGGTCAAAACGCTGTCTCAAGCATCAACACACATCATGCAAGTTAGCGTGGAGTGCCATGTGCTGTGCATTTCATTACAACCTCCAGTAGCATGAAATGCAGTGTGGTGTTGATGTGTGAGACTTTGGCAGCGCTGATGCGAGGCATATGGGGGGCAAGGGGAGGGGGAGGGGCATTGATGGTGGCCTGTAACTCTGTCTTAGTCTCCCAACAAGCAGTCGCCATTCAGCAAGTATTTGTTCTGGGAACATAAGCATTGAAAAGCACCAGCCTCATGGGAACCATTGTGGTGCTGATGCGGGCGAGTTTGGTTGCACTGAAACTATGCATGATGGGGGGGGGGGGGGGTCAAAACGCTGTCTCAAGCATCAACACACATCATGCAAGTTAGCGTGGAGTGCCATGTGCTGTGCATTTCATTACAACCTCCAGTGGCATGAAATGCAGTGTGGTGTTGATGTGTGAGACTTTGGCAGCGCTGATGCGAGGCATATGGGGGGCAAGGTAGGGGGAGGGGCATTGATGGTGGCCTGTAACTCTGTCTTAGTCTCCCAACAAGCAGTCGCCATTCAGCAAGTATTTGTTCTGGGAACATAAGCATTGAAAAGCACCAGCCTCATGGGAACCATTGTGGTGCTGATGCGGGCGAGTTTGGTTGCACTGAAACTATGCATGATGGGGGGGGGGGGGGGGGGCAGGGGGGGGGGGGGTCAAAACGCTGTCTCAAGCATCAACACACATCATGCAAGTTAGCGTGGAGTGCCATGTGCTGTGCATTTCATTACAACCTCCAGTGGCATGAAATGCAGTGTGGTGTTGATGTGTGAGACTTTGGCAGCGCTGATGCGAGGCATATGGGGGGCAAGGGGAGGGGGAGGGGCATTGATGGTGGCCTGTAACTCTGTCTTAGTCTCCCAACAAGCAGTCGCCATTCAGCAAGTATTTGTTCTGGGAACATAAGCATTGAAAAGCACCAGCCTCATGGGAACCATTGTGGTGCTGATGCGGGCGAGTTTGGTTGCACTGAAACTATGCATGATGGGGGGGGGGGGGGGGGCAGGGGGGGGGGGGGGTCAAAACGCTGTCTCAAGCATCAACACACATCATGCAAGTTAGCGTGGAGTGCCATGTGCTGTGCATTTCATTACAACCTCCAGTGGCATGAAATGCAGTGTGGTGTTGATGTGTGAGACTTTGGCAGCGCTGATGCGAGGCATATGGGGGGCAAGGGGAGGGGGAGGGGCATTGATGGTGGCCTGTAACTCTGTCTTAGTCTCCCAACAAGCAGTCGCCATTCAGCAAGTATTTGTTCTGGGAACATAAGCATTGAAAAGCACCAGCCTCATGGGAACCACTGTGGTGCTGATGCGGGCGAGTTTGGTTGCACTGAAACTATGCATGATGGGGGGGGGGGGGGGGGGGGGGGGGGGGGGGTCAAAACGCTGTCTCAAGCATCAACACACATCATGCAAGTTAGCGTGGAGTGCCATGTGCTGTGCATTTCATTACAACCTCCAGTGGCATGAAATGCAGTGTGGTGTTGATGTGTGAGACTTTGGCAGCGCTGATGCGAGGCATATGGGGGGCAAGGGGAGGGGGAGGGGCATTGATGGTGGCCTGTAACTCTGTCTTAGTCTCCCAACAAGCAGTCGCCATTCAGCAAGTATTTGTTCTGGGAACATAAGCATTGAAAAGCACCAGCCTCATGGGAACCATTGTGGTGCTGATGCGGGCGAGTTTGGTTGCACTGAAACTATGCATGATGGGGGGGGGGGGGGGGGGGGGGGGGGGGGGGGGTCAAAACGCTGTCTCAAGCATCAACACACATCATGCAAGTTAGCGTGGAGTGCCATGTGCTGTGCATTTCATTACAACCTCCAGTAGCATGAAATGCAGTGTGGTGTTGATGTGTGAGACTTTGGCAGCGCTGATGCGAGGCATATGGGGGGCAAGGGGAGGGGGAGGGGCATTGATGGTGGCCTGTAACTCTGTCTTAGTCTCCCAACAAGCAGTCGCCATTCAGCAAGTATTTGTTCTGGGAACATAAGCATTGAAAAGCACCAGCCTCATGGGAACCATTGTGGTGCTGATGCGGGCGAGTTTGGTTGCACTGAAACTATGCATGATGGGGGGGGGGGGGGGGGGGGGGGGTCAAAACGCTGTCTCAAGCATCAACACACATCATGCAAGTTAGCGTGGAGTGCCATGTGCTGTGCATTTCATTACAACCTCCAGTGGCATGAAATGCAGTGTGGTGTTGATGTGTGAGACTTTGGCAGCGCTGATGCGAGGCATATGGGGGGCAAGGGAGGGGGAGGGGCATTGATGGTGGCCTGTAACTCTGTCTTAGTCTCCCAACAAGCAGTCGCCATTCAGCAAGTATTTGTTCTGGGAACATAAGCATTGAAAAGCACCAGCCTCATGGGAACCATTGTGGTGCTGATGCGGGCGAGTTTGGTTGCACTGAAACTATGCATGATGGGGGGGGGGGGGGGGGGCAGGGGGGGGGGGGGGGTCAAAACGCTGTCTCAAGCATCAACACACATCATGCAAGTTAGCGTGGAGTGCCATGTGCTGTGCATTTCATTACAACCTCCAGTGGCATGAAATGCAGTGTGGTGTTGATGTGTGAGACTTTGGCAGCGCTGATGCGAGGCATATGGGGGGCAAGGGGAGGGGGAGGGGCATTGATGGTGGCCTGTAACTCTGTCTTAGTCTCCCAACAAGCAGTCGCCATTCAGCAAGTATTTGTTCTGGGAACATAAGCATTGAAAAGCACCAGCCTCATGGGAACCACTGTGGTGCTGATGCGGGCGAGTTTGGTTGCACTGAAACTATGCATGATGGGGGGGGGGGGGGGGGCAGGGGGGGGGGGGGGTCAAAACGCTGTCTCAAGCATCAACACACATCATGCAAGTTAGCGTGGAGTGCCATGTGCTGTGCATTTCATTACAACCTCCAGTGGCATGAAATGCAGTGTGGTGTTGATGTGTGAGACTTTGGCAGCGCTGATGCGAGGCATATGGGGGGCAAGGGGAGGGGGAGGGGCATTGATGGTGGCCTGTAACTCTGTCTTAGTCTCCCAACAAGCAGTCGCCATTCAGCAAGTATTTGTTCTGGGAACATAAGCATTGAAAAGCACCAGCCTCATGGGAACCATTGTGGTGCTGATGCGGGCGAGTTTGGTTGCACTGAAACTATGCATGATGGGGGGGGGGGGGGGGGGGGGGGGGGGGGGGGGGGTCAAAACGCTGTCTCAAGCATCAACACACATCATGCAAGTTAGCGTGGAGTGCCATGTGCTGTGCATTTCATTACAACCTCCAGTGGCATGAAATGCAGTGTGGTGTTGATGTGTGAGACTTTGGCAGCGCTGATGCGAGGCATATGGGGGGCAAGGGGAGGGGGAGGGGCATTGATGGTGGCCTGTAACTCTGTCTTAGTCTCCCAACAAGCAGTCGCCATTCAGCAAGTATTTGTTCTGGGAACATAAGCATTGAAAAGCACCAGCCTCATGGGAACCATTGTGGTGCTGATGCGGGCGAGTTTGGTTGCACTGAAACTATGCATGATGGGGGGGGGGGGGGGGGGCAGGGGGGGGGGGGTCAAAACGCTGTCTCAAGCATCAACACACATCATGCAAGTTAGCGTGGAGTGCCATGTGCTGTGCATTTCATTACAACCTCCAGTAGCATGAAATGCAGTGTGGTGTTGATGTGTGAGACTTTGGCAGCGCTGATGCGAGGCATATGGGGGGCAAGGGGAGGGGGAGGGGCATTGATGGTGGCCTGTAACTCTGTCTTAGTCTCCCAACAAGCAGTCGCCATTCAGCAAGTATTTGTTCTGGGAACATAAGCATTGAAAAGCACCAGCCTCATGGGAACCATTGTGGTGCTGATGCGGGCGAGTTTGGTTGCACTGAAACTATGCATGATGGGGGGGGGGGGGGGGGGGGGGGGGGGGGGGTCAAAACGCTGTCTCAAGCATCAACACACATCATGCAAGTTAGCGTGGAGTGCCATGTGCTGTGCATTTCATTACAACCTCCAGTGGCATGAAATGCAGTGTGGTGTTGATGTGTGAGACTTTGGCAGCGCTGATGCGAGGCATATGGGGGGCAAGGGGAGGGGGAGGGGCATTGATGGTGGCCTGTAACTCTGTCTTAGTCTCCCAACAAGCAGTCGCCATTCAGCAAGTATTTGTTCTGGGAACATAAGCATTGAAAAGCACCAGCCTCATGGGAACCACTGTGGTGCTGATGCGGGCGAGTTTGGTTGCACTGAAACTATGCATGATGGGGGGGGGGGGGGGGGGGGGGGGGGGGGTCAAAACGCTGTCTCAAGCATCAACACACATCATGCAAGTTAGCGTGGAGTGCCATGTGCTGTGCATTTCATTACAACCTCCAGTGGCATGAAATGCAGTGTGGTGTTGATGTGTGAGACTTTGGCAGCGCTGATGCGAGGCATATGGGGGGCAAGGGGAGGGGGAGGGGCATTGATGGTGGCCTGTAACTCTGTCTTAGTCTCCCAACAAGCAGTCGCCATTCAGCAAGTATTTGTTCTGGGAACATAAGCATTGAAAAGCACCAGCCTCATGGGAACCATTGTGGTGCTGATGCGGGCGAGTTTGGTTGCACTGAAACTATGCATGATGGGGGGGGGGGGGGGGGGGGGGGGGGGGGGGGGGTCAAAACGCTGTCTCAAGCATCAACACACATCATGCAAGTTAGCGTGGAGTGCCATGTGCTGTGCATTTCATTACAACCTCCAGTAGCATGAAATGCAGTGTGGTGTTGATGTGTGAGACTTTGGCAGCGCTGATGCGAGGCATATGGGGGGCAAGGGGAGGGGGAGGGGCATTGATGGTGGCCTGTAACTCTGTCTTAGTCTCCCAACAAGCAGTCGCCATTCAGCAAGTATTTGTTCTGGGAACATAAGCATTGAAAAGCACCAGCCTCATGGGAACCATTGTGGTGCTGATGCGGGCGAGTTTGGTTGCACTGAAACTATGCATGATGGGGGGGGGGGGTGGGGGGGTCAAAACGCTGTCTCAAGCATCAACACACATCATGCAAGTTAGCGTGGAGTGCCATGTGCTGTGCATTTCATTACAACCTCCAGTGGCATGAAATGCAGTGTGGTGTTGATGTGTGAGACTTTGGCAGCGCTGATGCGAGGCATATGGGGGGCAAGGTAGGGGGAGGGGCATTGATGGTGGCCTGTAACTCTGTCTTAGTCTCCCAACAAGCAGTCGCCATTCAGCAAGTATTTGTTCTGGGAACATAAGCATTAAAATGCACCAGCCTCATGGGAACCATTGTGGTGCTGATGCGGGCGAGTTTGGTTGCACTGAAACTATGCATGATGGGGGGGGGGGGGGGGGCAGGGGGGGGGGGGTCAAAACGCTGTCTCAAGCATCAACACACATCATGCAAGTTAGCGTGGAGTGCCATGTGCTGTGCATTTCATTACAACCTCCAGTGGCATGAAATGCAGTGTGGTGTTGATGTGTGAGACTTTGGCAGCGCTGATGCGAGGCATATGAGGGGCAAGGGGAGGGGGAGGGGCATTGATGGTGGCCTGTAACTCTGTCTTAGTCTCCCAACAAGCAGTCGCCATTCAGCAAGTTGTGTTCTGGGCACGTGAGCATTGAAAAGCACCAGCCACATGGGAACCACTATGGTGCTGATGCGGGCGATTTTGGTTGCGCTGAAACTCGGGCATGAAGGGGGGGGAGGGGGGTCAAAACGCTGTCTCAAGCATAAACACACATCATGCATTTTAGCGTGGAGTGCCATGTGCTGTGCATTTCATTACAACCTCCAGTAGCATGAAATGCAGTGTGGTGTTGATGTGTGAGACTTTGGCAGCGCTGATGCGAGGCATATGGGGGGCAAGGGGAGGGGGAGGGGCATTGATGGTGCCTGTAACTCTGTCTTAGTCTCCCAACAAGCAGTCGCCATTCAGCAAGTATTTGTTTTGGGAACATAAGCATTAAAAAGCACCAGCCTCATGGGAACCATTGTGGTGCTGATGTGGGCGAGTTTGGTTGCACTGAAACTATGCATGATGGGGGGGGGGGGGGGGCAGGGGGGGGGGGTCAAAACGCTGTCTCAAGCATCAACACACATCATGCAAGTTAGCGTGGAGTGCCATGTGCTGTGCATTTCATTACAACCTCCAGTGGCATGAAATGCAGTGTGGTGTTGATGTGTGAGACTTTGGCAGAGCTGATGCGAGGCAAATGGGGGGCAGGGGAGGGGGAGGGGCATTGATGGTGGCCTGTAACTCTGTCTTGGTCTCCCAACAAGCAGTCGCCATTCAGCAAGTTTGTGTTCTGGGCACGTGAGCATTGAAATGCACCAGCCACATGGGAACCACTATGGTGCTGATGCGGGCGATTTTGGTTGCACTGAAACTATGCATGAATGGAGGGGGGGGGGGTCAAAACGCTGTCTCAAGCATCAACACACATCATGCAATTCAGCGTGGAGTGCCATGTGCTGTGCATTTCATTACAACCTCCAGTGGCATGAAATGCAGTGTGGTGTTGATGTGTGGGAATTTGGCAGCGCTGATGCGAGGCATATGGGGGGCAAGGGAAGGGGGAGGGGCAATGATGGTGGCCTGTAACTCTGTCTTGGTCTCCCAACAAGCAGTCGCCATTCAGCAAGTATTTGTTCTGGGAACATAAGCATTAAAAGCACCAGCCTCATGGGAACCATTGTGGTGCTGATGTGGGCGAGTGTGGTTGCACTGAAACTATGCATGATGGGGGGGGGGGGGCAGGGGGGGGGGTCAAAACGCTGTCTCAAGCATCAACACACATCATGCAAGTTAGCGTGGAGTGCCATGTGCTGTGCATTTCATTACAACCTCCAGTGGCATGAAATGCAGTGTGGTGTTGATTGTGAGACTTTGGCAGCGCTGATGCGAGGCATATGGGGGCAAGGGGAGGGGGAGGGGCATTGATGGTGGCCTGTAACTCTGTCTTAGTCTCCCAACAAGCAGTCGCCATTCAGCAAGTATTTGTTTGGGAACATAAGCATTGAAATGCACCAGCCTCATGGGAACCATTGTGGTGCTGATGTGGGCGAGTTTGGTTGCACTGAAACTATGCATGATGGGGGGGGGGGGCAGGGGGGGTGGGTCAAAATGCTGTCTCAAGCATCAACACACATCATGCAATTCAGCGTGGAGTGCCATGTGCTGTGCATTTCATTACAACCTCCAGTAGCATGAAATGCAGTGTGGTGTTGATGTGTGAGACTTTGGCAGAGCTGATGCGATGCAAATGGGGGGCAGGGGAGGGGGAGGGGCAAAGATGGTGGCCTGTAACTCTGTCTTGGTCTCCCAACAAGCAGTCGCCATTCAGCAAGTTTGTGTTCTGGGCACGTGAGCATTTAAATGCACCAGCCACATGGGAACCACTATGGTGCTGATGCGCGCGATTTTGGTTGCACTGAAACTATGCATGAGTGTGTGTGTGTGAAGGGGGGGGGGCAGGAGGGGTCCAAATGTTTTATCAAGCATAAATACACATCATGCAATTAGCGTGGAGTGACATGTGCTTTTCAGTAGATTACAACCTCCAGTAGCATGAAATGCAGTGTGGTGTTGATGTGTGAGACTTTGGCAGCGCTGATGCAGGCATATGGGGGGCAAGGGGAGGGGGAGGGGCAATGATGGTTGCCTGTAACTCTGTCTCGATCTCGGAACAAGCAGTCGCCATTCAGCAAGTATTTGTTCTGGCAACATAAGCATTGAAATGCACCAGCCTCATGGGAACCACTGTGGTGCTGATGCGGGCGATTTTAGTTGCGCTGAGACTACACATGAATGGGGGGGGGGGGGGGTCAAAACGCTGTCCCAAGCAAAAATACACATTATGCATTTTATCGTGGAGTGCCATGTGCTAAGGATTTCATTACAAGCTCAAGCAGCATGAATTGCAGTGTGATGCTGATGTACAAGACTTTGGCAGAGCGGAATGCGGGGCATATGGGGGGAAGGGGGAGGGGCAAAGATGGTTGCCGGTAACTTTGTCTGATCTCGGAACAAGCAGTCGCCATTCAGCAAGTATGTGTTCTGGGCACATGAGCATTGAAATGCACCAGCTGCATGGAATCAACTGTGGTGCTCATGCAGGCGAATTTTGTTGCACTGAAACTGTGCATGGGGGGGGGGGGATCAAAACGCTGGTTCAAGCATCAACACACATCATGCAATATAGCTTGGAGTGCCATGTGCTTTGCATTTCATTACAACCTCCAGTAGCATGAAATGCAGTGTGGTGTTGATGTGTGGAACTTTGGCAGCGCTGATGCGAGGCATATGGGGGCAAGGGGAGGGGGAGGGGCAATGATGGTTGCCTGTAACTCTGTCTTAGTCTGCCAACAAGCAGTCGCCATTCAGCAAGTATTTGTTCTGGGAACATAAGCATTGAAAAGCACCAGCCTCATGGGAACCACTGTGGTGCTGATTCGGGCGAGTTTGGTTGCGCTGAAACTCGGCATGAATGGGGGGGGGGGGGGGGGGTCAAAACGCTGTCTCAAGCATCAACACACATCATGCAAGTTAGCGTGGAGTGCCATGTGCTGTGCATTTCATTACAACTTCCAGTAGCATTAAATGCAGTGTGGTGTTGATGTGTGAGACTTTTGCAGCGCTGATGCAAGGCATATGGGGGGCAAGGGGAGGGGGAGGGGCAATAATGGTTGCCTGTAACTCTGTCTTAGTCTCCCAACAAGCAGTCGCCATTCAGCAAGTATTTGTTCTGGGAACATAAGCATTGAAAAGCACCAGCCTCATGGGAACCACTGTGGTGCTGATTCGGGCGAGTTTGGTTGCGCTGAAACTCGGCATGAATGGGGTGGGGGGGGGGGGGTCAAAACGCTGTCTCAAGCATCAACACACATCATGCAAGTTAGCGTGGAGTGCCATGTGCTGTGCATTTCATTACAACTTCCAGTAGCATTAAATGCAGTGTGGTGTTGATGTGTGAGACTTTGGCAGCGCTGATGCAAGGCATATGGGGGGCAAGGGGAGGGGGAGGGGCAATGATGGTGGCCTGTAACTCTGTCTTGGTCTCCCAACAAGCAGTCGCCATTCAGCAAGTTTGTGTTCTGGGCACGTGGCATTGAAATGCACCAGCCTCATGGGAACCATTGTGGTGCTGATGTGGGCGATTTTGGTTGCACTGAAACTATGCATGATGGGGGGGGGGGCAGGGTGGGTGGGTCAAAATGCTGTTTCAAGCATCAACACACATCATGCAATTCAGCGTGGAGTGCCATGTGCTGTGCATTTCATTACAACCTCCAGTGGCATGAAATGCAGTGTGGTGTTGATGTGTGAGACTTTGGCAGCGCTGATGCGAGGCATATGGGGGGCAAGGGGAGGGGGAGGGGCATTGATGGTGGCCTGTAACTATGTCTTAGTCTCCCAACAAGCAGTCGCCATTCAGCAAGTATTTGTTCTGGGAACATAAGCATTAAAATGCACCAGCCTCATGGGAACCATTGTGGTGCTGATGTGGGCGAGTTTGGTAGCACTGAAACTATGCATGATGGGGGGGGGGGGGGGGGCAGGGGGGGGGTCAAAATGCTGTCTCAAGCATCAACACACATCATGCAATTCAGCGTGGAGTGCCATGTGCTGTGAATTTCATTACAACCTCCAGTAGCATGAAATACAGTGTGGTGTTGATGTGTGAGAATTTGGCAGAGCTGATGCGAGGCATATGTGGGGCAAGGGGAGGGGGAGGGGCAATAATGGTGGCCTGTAACTCTGTCTTGGTCTCCCAACAAGCAGTCGCCATTCAGCAAGTTTGTGTTCTGGGCACGTGGCATTGAAATGCACCAGCCACATGGGAACCACTATGGTGCTGATGCGGGCGATTTTGGTTGCGCTGAAACTCGGGCATGAATGGGGGGGTGGGTGGGGGGGTCAAAACGCTGTCTCAAGCATAAACACACATCATGCAATTTAGCGTGGAGTGCCATGTGCTGTGCATTTCATTACAACCTCCAGTAGCATGAAATGCAGTGTGGTGTTGATGTGTGAGACTTTGGCAGCGCTGATGCGAGGCATATGGGGGGCAAGGGGAGGGGGAGGGGCAATGATGGTGGCCTGTAACTATGTCTTAGTCTCCCAACAAGGAGTCGCCATTCAGCAAGTATTTGTTCTGGGAACATAAGCATTAAAATGCACCAGCCTCATGGGAACCATTGTGGTGCTGATGTGGGCGAGTTTGGTAGCACTGAAACTATGCATGATGGGGGGGGGGGGGGGGGCAGGGGGGGGGGGGTCAAAATGCTGTCTCAAGCATCAACACACATCATGCAATTCAGCGTGGAGTGCCATGTGCTGTGCATTTCATTACAACCTCCAGTAGCATGAAATACAGTGTGGTGTTGATGTGTGAGAATTTGGCCATGCTGATGCGAGAGGCATATGTGGGGCAAGGGGAGGGGGAGGGGCAATAATGGTGGCCTGTAACTCTGTCTTGGTCCCCCAACAAGCAGTCGCCATTCAGCAAGTTTGTGTTCTGGGCACGTGGCATTGAAATGCACCAGCCACATGGGAACCACTATGGTGCTGATGCGGGCGATTTTGGTTGCGCTGAAACTCGGGCATGAATGGGGGGGGGGTGGGGGGGTCAAAACGCTGTCTCAAGCATAAACACACATCATGCAATTTAGCGTGGAGTGCCATGTGCTGTGCATTTCATTACAACCTCCAGTAGCATGAAATGCAGTGTGGTGTTGATGTGTGAGACTTTGGCAGCGCTGATGCGAGGCATATGGGGGGCAAGGGGAGGGGGAGGGGCAATGATGGTGGCCTGTAACTATGTCTTAGTCTCCCAACAAGCAGTCGCCATTCAGCAAGTTTGTGTTCTGGGCACGTGAGCATTGAAATGCACCAGCCACATGGGAACCACTATGGTGCTGATGCGGGCGATTTTGGTTGCGCTGAAACTCGGCATGAATGGGGGGTGGGTGGGGGGGTCAAAACGCTGTCTCAAGCATAAACACACATCATGCAATTTAGCGTGGAGTGCCATGTGCTGTGCATTTCATTACAACCTCCAGTAGCATGAAATGCAGTGTGGTGTTGATGTGTGAGACTTTGGCAGCGCTGATGCGAGGCATATGGGGGGCAAGGGGAGGGGGAGGGGCAATGATGGTGGCCTGTAACTATGTCTTAGTCTCCCAACAAGCAGTCGCCATTCAGCATGTATTTGTTCTGGGAACATAAGCATTAAAATGCACCAGCCTCATGGGAACCATTGTGGTGCTGATGTGGGCGAGTTTGGTAGCACTGAAACTATGCATGATGGGGGGGGGGGGGGCAGGGGGGGGGGGGGGGTCAAAATGCTGTCTCAAGCATCAACACACATCATGCAATTCAGCGTGGAGTGCCATGTGCTGTGAATTTCATTACAACCTCCAGTAGCATGAAATACAGTGTGGTGTTGATGTGTGAGAATTTGGCAGAGCTGATGCGAGAGGCATATGTGGGGCAAGGGGAGGGGGAGGGGCAATAATGGTGGCCTGTAACTCTGTCTTGGTCTCCCAACAAGCAGTCGCCATTCAGCAAGTTTGTGTTCTGGGCACGTGGCATTGAAATGCACCAGCCACATGGGAACCACTATGGTGCTGATGCGGGCGATTTTGGTTGCGCTGAAACTCGGGCATGAATGGGGGGGTGGGTGGGGGGGTCAAAACGCTGTCTCAAGCATAAACACACATCATGCAATTTAGCGTGGAGTGCCATGTGCTGTGCATTTCATTACAACCTCCAGTAGCATGAAATGCAGTGTGGTGTTGATGTGTGAGACTTTGGCAGCGCTGATGCGAGGCATATGGGGGGCAAGGGGAGGGGGAGGGGCAATGATGGTGGCCTGTAACTATGTCTTAGTCTCCCAACAAGGAGTCGCCATTCAGCAAGTATTTGTTCTGGGAACATAAGCATTAAAATGCACCAGCCTCATGGGAACCATTGTGGTGCTGATGTGGGCGAGTTTGGTAGCACTGAAACTATGCATGATGGGGGGGGGGGGGGCAGGGGGGGGGGGTCAAAATGCTGTCTCAAGCATCAACACACATCATGCAATTCAGCGTGGAGTGCCATGTGCTGTGCATTTCATTACAACCTCCAGTAGCATGAAATACAGTGTGGTGTTGATGTGTGAGAATTTGGCCATGCTGATGCGAGAGGCATATGTGGGGCAAGGGGAGGGGGAGGGGCAATAATGGTGGCCTGTAACTCTGTCTTGGTCCCCCAACAAGCAGTCGCCATTCAGCAAGTTTGTGTTCTGGGCACGTGGCATTGAAATGCACCAGCCACATGGAAACCACTATGGTGCTGATGCGGGCGATTTTGGTTGCGCTGAAACTCGGGCATGAATGGGGGGGTGGGTGGGGGGGTCAAAACGCTGTCTCAAGCATAAACACACATCATGCAATTTAGCGTGGAGTGCCATGTGCTGTGCATTTCATTACAACCTCCAGTAGCATGAAATGCAGTGTGGTGTTGATGTGTGAGACTTTGGCAGCGCTGATGCGAGGCATATGGGGGGCAAGGGGAGGGGGAGGGGCAATGATGGTGGCCTGTAACTATGTCTTAGTCTCCCAACAAGCAGTCGCCATTCAGCAAGTTTGTGTTCTGGGCACGTGAGCATTGAAATGCACCAGCCACATGGGAACCACTATGGTGCTGATGCGGGCGATTTTGGTTGCGCTGAAACTCGGCATGAATGGGGGGGGGGGTGGGGGGGTCAAAACGCTGTCTCAAGCATAAACACACATCATGCAATTTAGCGTGGAGTGCCATGTGCTGTGCATTTCATTACAACCTCCAGTAGCATGAAATACAGTGTGGTGTTGATGTGTGAGAATTTGGCCATGCTGATGCGAGAGGCATATGGGGGGCAAGGGGAGGGGGAGGGGCAATGATGGTGGCCTGTAACTATGTCTTAGTCTCCCAACAAGCAGTCGCCATTCAGCATGTATTTGTTCTGGGAACATAAGCATTAAAATGCACCAGCCTCATGGGAACCATTGTGGTGCTGATGTGGGCGAGTTTGGTAGCACTGAAACTATGCATGATGGGGGGGGGGGGGGGGGGGGCAGGGGGGGGGGGGTCAAAATGCTGTCTCAAGCATCAACACACATCATGCAATTCAGCGTGGAGTGCCATGTGCTGTGCATTTCATTACAACCTCCAGTAGCATGAAATACAGTGTGGTGTTGATGTGTGAGAATTTGGCAGAGCTGATGCGAGAGGCATATGTGGGGCAAGGGGAGGGGGAGGGGCAATAATGGTGGCCTGTAACTCTGTCTTGGTCTCCCAACAAGCAGTCGCCATTCAGCAAGTTTGTGTTCTGGGCACGTGGCATTGAAATGCACCAGCCACATGGGAACCACTATGGTGCTGATGCGGGCGATTTTGGTTTCGCTGAAACTCGGCATGAATGGGGGGGGGGTTGAGGGGTCAAAACGCTGTCTCAAGCATCAACACACATCATGCAATTCAGCGTGGAGTGCCATGTGCTGTGAATTTCATTACAACCTCCAGTAGCATGAAATGCAGTGTGGTGTTGATGTGTGAGACTTTGGCAGAGCTGATGCGAGGCATATGTGGGGCAAGGGGAGGGGGAGGGGCAATAATGGTGGCCTGTAACTCTGTCTTGGTCTCCCAACAAGCAGTCGCCATTCAGCAAGTTTGTGTTCTGGGCACGTGGCATTGAAATGCACCAGCCACATGGGAACCACTATGGTGCTGATGCGGGCGATTTTGGTTGCGCTGAAACTCGGCATGAATGGGGGGGGGGGGGGTTGGGGGGTCAAAACGCTGTCTCAAGCATCAACACACATCATGCAATTCAGCGTGGAGTGCCATGTGCTGTGAATTTCATTACAACCTCCAGTAGCATGAAATGCAGTGTGGTGTTGATGTGTGAGACTTTGGCAGAGCTGATGCGAGGCATATGGGGGGCAAGGGGAGGGGGAGGGGCAATGATGGTGGCCTGTAACTCTGTCTTGGTCTCCCAACAAGCAGTCGCCATTCAGCAAGTTTGTGTTCTGGGCACGTGAGCATTGAAAAGCACCAGCCACATGGGAACCACTATGGTGCTGATGCGGGCGATTTTGGTTGCGCTGAAACTCGGGCATGAAGGGGGGGGAGGGGGGTCGAAACGCTGTCTCAAGCATAAACACACATCATGCATTTTAGCGTGGAGTGCCATGTGCTGTGCATTTCATTACAACCTCCAGTAGCATGAAATGCAGTGTGGTGTTGATGTGTGAGACTTTGGCAGAGCTGATGCGAGGCATATGGGGGGCAAGGGGAGGGGGAGGGGCAATGATGGTTGCCTGTAACTATGTCTTAGTCTCCCAACAAGCAGTCGCCATTCAGCAAGTTTGTGTTCTGGGCACGTGAGCATTGAAATGCACCAGCCACATGGGAACCACTATGGTGCTGATGCGGGCGATTTTGGTTGCGCTGAAACTTGGGCATGAAGGGGGGGGAGGGGGGTCGAAACGCTGTCTCAAACATAAACACACATCATGCATTTTAGCGTGGAGTGCCATGTGCTGTGCAGTAGATTACAACCTCCAGTAGCATGAAATGCACTGTGGTGTTGATGTTTGAGACTTTGGCAGCGCTGATGCGAGACATATGGGGGGCAAGGGGAGGGGGAGGGGCAATAATGGTGGCCTGTAACTCTGTCTTGGTCTCCCAACAAGCAGTCGCCATTCAGCAAGTATTTGTTCTGGGAACATAAGCATTGAAAAGCACCAGCCTCATGGGAACCACTGTGGTGCTGATGCGGGCGAGTTTGGTTGCGCTGAAACTCGGCATGAAGGGGGGGGGGGGGGGGTCAAAACGCTGTCTCAAGCATTAACACACATCATGCATTTTAGTGTGGAGTGCCATGTGCTGTGCATTTCATTACAACCTCCAGTAGCATGAAATGCAGTGTGGTGTTGATGTGTGAGACTTTGGCAGCGCTGATGCAAGGCATATGGGGGGCAAGGGGAGGGGGAGGGGCAATGATGGTTGCCTGTAACTATGTCTTAGTCTCCCAACAAGCAGTCGCCATTCAGCAAGTATTTGTTCTGGAAACATAAGCATTGAAAAGCACCAGCCTCATGGGAACCATTGTGGTGCTGATGCAGGCGAGTTTGGTTGCACTGAAACTATGCATGATGGGGGGGGGGGGGGGGGCAGGGGGGGGGGGTCAAAATGCTGTCTCAAGCATAAACACACATCATGCAATTCAGCGTGGAGTGCCATGTGCTGTGCATTTCATTACAACCTCCAGTAGCATGAAATGCAGTGTGGTGTTGATGTGTGAGACGTTTGCAGAGTTGATGTGAGGCAAATGGGAGGCAAGGGAAGGGGAAGGGGCAATGATGGTTTCCTGTAACTCTGTCTTGATCTCGAAACAAGCAGTCGCCATTCAGCAAGTATGTGTTCTGGGCACGTGTGCATTGAAATGCACCAGCCACATGGGAACCACTGTGGTGCTGATGCGGCGGTTTTGGTTGCGCTGAAACTAGGCATGAGAGTGTGTGTGTGGAGGGGGGGGGGGGCAGGGGGGGGTCCAAATGTTTTCTCAAGCATAAATACACATCATGCAAGTATCGTGGAGTGCCATGTGCTGTGCAGTAGATTACAACTTCCAGTAGCATGAAATGCAGTGTGGTGTTGATGTGTGACACTTTGGCAGCGCTGATGTGAGGCAAATGGGGGGCAAGGGGAGGGGGAGGGGCAATGATGGTGGCCTGTAACTCTGTCTTGGTCTCCCAACAAGCAGTCGCCATTCAGCAAGTATTTCTTCTGGGAACATAAGCATTGAAAAGCACCAGCCTCATGGGAACCATTGTGGTGCTGATGCGGGCAGTTTGGTTGCACTGAAACTATGCATGCTGGGGGGGGGGGGGCAGGGGGGGTGGGTCAAAACGCTGTCTCAAGCATCAACACACATCATGCAAGTTAGCGTGGAGTGCCATGTGCTGTGCATTTCATTACAACCTCCAGTGGCATGAAATGCAGTGTGGTGTTTATATGTGAGATTTTGGCAGCGCTGATGTGAGGCATATGGGGGGCAGGGGAGGTGGAGGGACAATGATGGTGGCCTGTAACTCTGTCTTAGTCTCCCAACAAGCAGTCGCCATTAAGCAAGTATTTGTTCTGGGAACATAAGCATTGAAAAGCACCAGCCTCATGGGAACCATTGTGGCGCTGATGCGGGCAAGTTTGGTTGCACTGAAACTATGCATGAGGGGGGGCAGGGGGGGGGGGGGGGTCAAAACGCTGTCTCTGAGACGTTTGCAGAGCTGATGTGAGGCAAATGGGGGGCAAGGGAAGGGGGAGGGGCAAAGATGGTTTCCTGTAACTCGTCTTGATCTCGAAACAAGTAGTCACCATTCAGCAAGTATGTGTTCTGGGCACGTGAGCATTTGAAATGCACCAGCCACATGGGAACCACTGTGGTGCTGATGCGGCGATGTTGGTTGCGCTGAAACTAGGCATGAGTGTGTGTGTGAAGGGGGAGGGCAGGGGGGGTCCAAATGTTTTCTCAAGCATAAATACACATCATGCAAAGTATCGTGGAGTGCCATGTGCTGTGCAGTAGATTACAACCTCCAGTAGCATGAATGCAGTGTGGTGCTGATGTACAAGACTTTGGCAGAACGGAATGCGGGGCATATGGGGGGAAGGAGAGGGGCAAAGATGGTTGCCGGTAACTTTGTCTTGATCTCGGAACAAGCAGTCGACATTCAGCAAGTATTTGTTCTGGGCACATGAGCATTGAAAAGCACCAGCCACATGCGAACCACTGTGGTGCTGATGCAGGCGATTTTGGTTGCGCTGAAACTAGGCATGAGTGGGGGGACGGGGGACAGGGGCAGGGGGGGGGGGGTCAAAACGCTGTCTCCAGCATAAGTAGTCATCATGCAATTTAGCGTGGAGTGTCATGTGCTAAGCATTTGATGACAGGCTCCAGCAGCACGAAATGCAGTGTTAGGCTGATGTGCGAGACTGGCAGAGCGGAATGCGGGGCATATTGGGGGAGGGGGGAGGGGCAAAGATGGTTGCCGGTAACTTTGTCTTGATCGATCAGTTATCTCCCGACAAGCAGTCGCCATTCAGCAAGAATTTGTCTGGGCAGATGAGCACTGAAAAGCACCAGCCACATGGTAACCACTGTGGTGCTGATGCGGGCGAATTTACTTGTGCTGAAACTAGGCATGAGAGGGGGTGGGGGGGAGGGCGTTTTGGCAAAACGTTGTCTCAAGCATAAATACACATCATGCAATTAAGCGTGGAGTGTCATGAGCTAAGCATGTGATAACAGGCTCCAGTAGCATGAGATGCAGTGTGGTGCTGATGTATTAATGTAGTACAAGACTTTGACAGAGCGGAATGCGGGGCATATGGGGGGAAGGAGAGGGGCAAAGATGGTGGCCAGTAACTTTGTCTTGATCTCGGAACAAGCAGTCGCCATTCAGCAAGTATTTGTTCTGGGCACATGAGCATTGAAAAGCACCAGCCACATGCGAACCACTGTGGTGCTGATGCAGGCGATTTTGGTTGCGCTGAAACTAGGCATGAGTGGGGGGGTGAGGAGGGCAGGGGGGGGGGTTCAAAATGCTGCCTTAAGCATAGGTAGTCATCATGCAATATAGCGTGGAGTTTCATGTGCTAAGCATTTGATGACAGGCTCCAGCAGCATGAAATGCAGGGTAAGGCTGATGTGGGAGACTTTGGCAGAGCGGAATGCGGGGCATATGGGGGGAAGGAGAGGTGCAAAGATGGTTGCCGGTAACTTTGTCTTGATCTTGGAACAAGCAGTCGCCATTCAGCAAGTATTTGTTCTGGGCACATGAGCATTGAAAAGCACCAGCCACATGCGAACCACTGTGGTGCTGATGCAGGCGATTTTGGTTGCGCTGAAACTAGGCATGAGTGGGGGGGGGCGGGGGGCAGGGGGGGGGGGGTCAAAACGCTGTCTCCAGCATAGGTAGTCATCATGCAATTTAGCGTGGAGTGTCATGTGCTAAGCATTTGATGACAGGCTCCAGCAGCGCGAAATGCAGTGTTAGGCTGATGTGCGAGACTGGCAGAGCGGAATGCGGGGCATATGGGGGGAGGGGGGAGGTGCAAAGATGGTTGCCGGTAACTCTTTTTTGATTGATCAGATATCTCCCAACAAGCAGTCGCCATTCAGCAAGTATTTGTCTGGGCAGATGAGCACTGAAAAGCACCAGCCACATGGTAACCACTGTGGTGCTGATGCGGGCGACTTTACTTGTGCTGAAACTAGGCATGAGAGGGGGTGGGGGGGAGGGCTTTTTGGAAAAAACGTTGTCTCAAGCATAAATACACATCATGCAATTTAGCGTGGAGTGTCATGAGCTAAGCATGTGACAACAGGCTCCAGTAGCATGAAATGCAGTGTGGTGCTGATGTACTATGTAGTACAAGACTTGGCAGAGCGGAATGCGGGGCATATGGGGGGAAGGAGAGGGGCAAAGATGGTGGCCGGTAACTTTGTCTTGATCTCGGAACAAGCAGTCGCCATTCAGCAAGTATTTGTTCTGGGCACATGAGCATTGAAAAGCACCAGCCACATGGGAACCACTGTGGTGCTGATGCAGGCGATTTTGGTTGCGCTGAAACTAGGCATGAGTGGGGGGGGGGGGGGGAAGGGGGGGGGGGAGGGGGGGGGTTCAAAACGCTGTCTTAAGGTCAGACATACGCATTAATGAGGGGGTTTGGGGATGCAGATTCCTTGCAGCACGAGCCGCCTAAGGTCCATAGCAGGTCATCAAAACGTTTAAGGGTGTCTCTAGCACCCCTGTACGTGTATGTTGGGGCCTGCTTGCTTCCAGCATAAGTTCAGGGCAGGACAAGAGCGATCGATTGCATTGAACACCGACTTTTAGTCAAAGTCATTACAGCCGCCTTAAAGAAAGCAAATTACTTTTCTAAACTTATATAAGTACCCCGAAGCGTTTTGGACCCTGCCCAGTCGCGTATGAGCAGTACAACTCCAGGTCTCTTTGATCCTTCCAGCAGTACTGCTGTCATGAGGCAGAGCATTGACATTTTGGCAACGAAAACAGATTGCAGTTGTTTGGTTGATCATAGGAAGGTAAAAAGCTGCACTTTGAGTGAAAAGCGCGGCCGCAGCAGGTGCTGAGCACCGCCCAACAGCAGGGCTAAGGGGCACTCTTTAGCCAGTGGTAGGTAAAATTTGTAAAAAGAGATTGGAATGCAAATTTGAGGGTGTCCAAAATCACACATATCACGGTGGCTGCCATAATTTGGCCAGAATCTGTGGGGCCAATTTATGCAATAAGCTGGCAAAGTTGTACCTCGCTCCTTGACGCAGTTTTTTCCAGACCATGTCATATCACAAAATTGGCCCCACAGATTTGTTTGCCATTGCAGCCATGGTTCATCACGTGTGATATAGGCACCCTGCAAATTTGCAGCCCAATCGCTCTTTACAATTTGAGTAAGGCCTGTGGGTCACTTTTTAGCAGTGCCACTTTCACTGCCGGGGTTTAGTAGCCTACAGTCCCCTAAACCCTGCTGTGTCACAGGGTTGAGCATGTCATGACCCAAGGTTACCAGGGGTATAGGCACATTGGGAATGCAATGCCTGGGGTGTGAGAATGCACACCCTCTAATTTTTTTATAATTTTTTGGGGGGGAGGTTGTAGCGTATGTCTGACCTTAAGCATAAGCATTCATCATGCAATTTAGCGTGGAGTGTCATGTGCTAAGCATTTGATGACAGGCTCCAGCAGCATGAAATGCAGGGTTAGGCTGATGTGCGAGACTTTGGCAGAGCGGAATGCGGGGCATATGGGGGGAAGGAGAGGGGCGAAGATGGTTGCCGGTAACTCTGTCTTGATCTCCCAACAAGCAGTCGCCATTCAGCAAGTATTTGTCTGGGCAGATGAGCACTGAAAAGCACCAGCCACATGGTAACCACTGTGGTGCTGATGCGGGCGACTTTACTTGTGCTGAAACTAGGCATGAGAGGGGGTGGGGGGGAGGGCGTTTTGGCAAAACGTTGTCTCAGGCATAAATACACATCATGCAATATAGCGTGGAGTGTCATGAGCTAAGCATTTGATAACAGGCTCCAGTAGCATGAAATGCAGTGTGGTGCTGATGTACAAGACTTTGGCAGAGCAGAATGCGGGGCATATGGCCGCCCATTGCTGCCACCAACCCCTGTGGGTAAGCTGTTGGTGCCAATCAGTAGCAGGTGCAGTGGTCTTATTTATGAATGTAAAACTGCTTGTCTTTGCTGCTGTTGCAGCTGGCAGCTTTTCACCTCAACTTGGCTGACCCCCCACAGTGCACCCCTAAAACCTGCATTTTGCTTGTAGTATCTCACAAAGCAGCAGCAGCACAGCTACAAAGAGTGATTGGAAGCAGCACAGTGGGGAGCATCAGAAGCACACATGTGACAGCCTCAAGGGTTGTTGGTGGCTTTACCACTGGCAGAAGAAAACAGTCACCCCGTGCGCCCATGTCACGCACCAAGTTGGTCAAACAGTGGCCAAAATCGAACATGCTTGCAATCAATCAAGCCACTCACAGGGGAAAGCCAGCACACCCATCACACCATGAGGGACAACAGCAGCCATATACCAACAGCAGGGTGCTGCCCCATCTCAGATGCAAGCACACCTTGCAGGGACCAATGAGGAAAGTCCACCAGTGGCGCACACCCTAGGGACAAAAGTTTGTGCTCAATGTGACTGACACAGTAGCACTCACAAGCTAGAACATCAGCTTTGTCATTAGTACCCACCACACACAGCTGAAGAGGTGCACTACCAGAGCAGTTGCATGACAGGCTCTGCCAATCACTGCAAACATCAATGCATGCAAGTGCAACCCTGGGGGTGACCCCCTCAAAAAGTGCCTGAAATTGCAAGGTGATTTTGACCCCCACACCCTTCAGTCCAGGCTGCAGCCACAGGAATGGATGCTGCAGATAGCCCCACCAGCTGCATGTATGCCTCACCCCCAGCCCATCCCCCTGTCCCCCAAAGCCATGTGCAGCTTCAGCACAGAGAAGGCCAACCTGGCAGCCAGAACCCCTGAAAGCAAGTGAAAATTCACCTCTGGAACACACACACACAACATGGGGGGGGAGGGGGGGGGGGGGAGGGGGGGGGGGATGTCGGTATGCTGTGTCCAGCATCACTACACATCATGCAATTCTAGCGTAGAGTACCATGTGCTATGCATTCACTTTCGAGCTCCACTATCATCAAATGCAGTGTGGTGTTAATTTGACAGACTTTGGCAGAGCTGAAGTGCTGAAACTAGGCATGAGCGTGGGGGGGGGGGTGAAATGCTGGCACAAGCATAATTACACAGCATGCAAGTTAGGCTAGAAGGCCATGTGCTATGCAGGCAATGACAAGCTCTAGTATCATCAAGTGCAGTGTGGTGTTGATGTAAGAGACTTTGGAGGAGCTGATCCGAGGCATGAGCGGGGGGAGGGGGGGGGGGGGGGAGGAGGGGGGGGGGTCGATATGCTGTGTCCAGCCAGCATCACTTCACATCATGCAATTCTAGCGTAGAGTACCATGTGCTATGCATTCACTTTCGAGCTCCACTATCATCAAATGCAGTGTGGTGTTAATTTGACAGACTTTGGCAGAGCTGAAGTGCTGAAACTAGGCATGAGCGTGGGGGGGGGGGTGAAATGCTGGCACAAGCATAATTACACAGCATGCAAGTTAGGCTAGAAGGCCATGTGCTATGCAGGCAATGACAAGCTCTAGTATCATCAAGTGCAGTGTGGTGTTGATGTAAGAGACTTTGGAGGAGCTGATCCGAGGCATGAGCGGGGGGAGGGGGGGGGGGGGGGAGGAGGGGGGGGGGGTCGATATGCTGTGTCCAGCCAGCATCACTTCACATCATGCAATTCTAGCGTAGAGTAACATGTGCTATGCATTCACTTTCGAGCTCCACTATCATCAAATGCAGTGTGGTGTTAATTTGACAGACTTTGGCAGAGCTGAAGTGCAAATTTAGGCATGGGGGGGGGGGGTGGGTGGGGGGGTGGGGGGGGGGAGTTGAAATGTTGTCTCAAGCGTAAATACATACCGCTCAGCGGTGAAAGTATCCACTTGTAACAACCTCCCCCCCCCCCATATCATGCAATTTAGCATGGAGTGCCATGTGCTATGCATTCATTGTCAAGCTCTAGTAGCATCAAATGCAGTGTGGTGTTGATGTGAGAGACTTTGGCAGAGCTGACGTGCTGATCCTAGGCATGAGCGGGGGGGGGGGGGACAAGGGGGGGGGGGGGGGGGGGAGTTGAAATGTTGTCATAAGCTTGAGCAGCATACATTTTTGGCATGGAGTGCCATGTCCTATCCAGGCAATGACAAGCTCCAGTATCATGAAATGCAGTGTGGGGTTGATGTGAGAGACTTTGGCGGAGCTGATTCAAGGCATCAACAAGAAGGGGGGGGGGGAGGGGGGGATGTCGGTATGAATGAATGAATGAAGGTGTTACACGGGTTTCTCAAGCAACTACGTTGCAACTGAACCCAGCCACGGATGGACACAACCAGCACGGAAGGGGGCCGTTCGGACAAACCCACCATCAAAAGCTTGTCACGCACACTCAGTGTGCTTCCAGATTGCGAACACAGAGATATAATACACTGGAAGGACTGAATGGCGCCAACGGCACTGCTTCTCGCACCTGCAGGGTTGCGACAAGAAAGGGCGGACGGAACAGAAAACAGCGAACACACAGCTGCGAGCCACAAAACACTCCCACATGTTGCAGTGGGCGCACGTGGGGGCAACTTCACCGACACCACCAGTCGCTGCACTGTTCACAAGCCAGCAGGATAGAAGTCACACAGCAGCCAGCAACTCACATGTCGGTATGCTGTGTCAAGCATCACTACACATCAGGCAAACTCGCGTAGAGGGCCATGTGCTATGCATCCACTTTCAAGCTTCAGTATCATCAAATGCATTGTGGTGTTATTGACAGACTTTGGCAGAGCTGAAGTGAATGAATGAAGGTGTTACACGGGTTTCTCAAGCAACTACGTTGCAACTGAACCCAGCCACGGATGGACAGAACCAGCACGGAAGGGGGCCGTGAGCTGAAGTAGAAGAAGAAGGGGTTACAGGGCGACACACGCAGCTACGCTGCAACGACACCCAGCATCGGAAGGGAACCAAAGTCCTTTGCAGGACCGTGAGCTGAAGTGCTGAAACTCACACATGAATGAAGGTGTTACACGGGTTTCTCAAGCAACTAAGTGCTGAAACTAGGCATGAGCGGGGGGGGGGAGGGGTGAAATGCTGGCACAAGCATAAATAAACAGTTTGCATTTTGGCATGGAGTGCCATGTGTAGGGTAGGGTAGCTTAGTGGAAAAGCACCCGGCCTATGTCGGGGAGACCCGGGTTCGAATCCCGGCCCACCCACCGGCCCCCTAGGAGGGGTAAATAATACCCCGAGCCAGGCTGCTGACCAGGGCAAGTGCAGTGAAAGGAGAGGGATCCCTGATGCTGCTTACTGCCACAGAGGCAAAGGAAGGAATGGGTGCAGAATACAGCGGAAAAGGCATTGAGCCCGCTATTGGGAGTGCTACCCTAGGGATTCAAGGTTCTCTCAGGTCGGGACTGAGGGTTCCCTGCGGGTCAAGGGTGATACCATACAGCACCCAATCTCCCATGTCAAACAACATCTCCAGCCTGAATTTCGGTGGGTTTACACGGCCCCAGGTGTGCCCCTGGGGAGTGAGATGTGGCCACAAGTGCCGTTGCCCTAGACCCCAGGAGTGTTGGAGTGAAGAGCCGTCCTCAACGGTCGCGAGGCCAATGGGAAGAAGTCCTATGGCGTTAAGAGACCAAGGGGGTGTCTCTGTATCTTTATCTTTATCTTTATCTTTATGTGCTATGCAGGCAATGACAAGCTCCAGTATCATCAAGTGCAGTGTGGTGTTGATTGAAAGGCTTTGGCAGAGCTGAAGTGATGAAACTAGGCATGAGCAAGGGGTAGGGGGGCTGAAGGGGGGGGGGTTGTAAAAATGCTGTCACAAGCATACATACACATCATGCAATTTAGCATGGAGTGCCATGTGCTATGCATGCAATGACAAGCTCCAGTAGCATCAAATGCAGTGTGGTGTGATGTGATGGACTTTGGCGGAGCTGAAGTACTAAAACTAGGCATTTGCGCGGGTGGGTGGGGGGTGGGGGGGGGTGGGGGGTCGATATGCTGTGTCCAGCATCAATACACATCATGCAATTAGCGTAGAGTGCCATGTGCTATGCATCCACTTTCAAGCTCCAGCAGCATCAAATGCAGTGTGGTGTTGATGTGAGAGACTTTGGCAGAGCTGAAGTGATGAAATTAGGCATGAGCAGGGGGTAGGGGGGGGCTGAATGAGGGGGGTGGGGGGTGTTAAAATGCTGTCACAAGCATACATACACATCATGCAATTTAGCATGGAGTGTTATGTTCATGTATTCAATGACAAGCTCCAGTAGCATCAAATGCAGTGTGCTACGGAAGGTGAGAGGCTTGCGTGCAGGCGTCTTCTTGCGCTGCTTCTTGGGCTTAGGGGTGGGGGTGGTGCTACTACTGCTCTCCCACCAAGCACTGTCAACAGTATACTTGCGCTGCCGGCTTGGAGGCTGCATGACGCTGAAGCAGCTAATCAGGGGGGGGACAATGATTCTCTGGGGGTTTCGCCAGCTCAGCCCAAGCAGACGCACTCGTGTGCAGCGGTTATTACGCGTATCGATTGCGTTTGATGTGCGCATTCATTCCACAAAGTCACGAGGCTTGCCAGGCTGTTCTCGCGTAGCTCGCTCCAAGGACTCTCTGAGAGGCTCGCCAGAAACACAGTCAACGGTTACGTCAGCCAATCACGGACAAAAGAGCAACGACACAGCAGCGACTGGCAGCACATTTCGACTCACAACACCATTATCAAGCAGAATTCGCTGCGCAGGTGAGCCCAAAGGGAGGCATGGATGTAGTACAGTATGCTGAAGGTCACACAAGTTACCCTAGGTCCAGAAAGCCAGTATCATCCCTCCAGCGCAGTGCAGGGCGAGACAGCACAATCTCACTGCAGCAGCTCTTCGCTCTTGCTGCGTGTAAACGGCACAGATACGAGGCACAAGCTAGCACGGCCTTGCAGAGATACAGGACAAATATCTGAGAGCCAGTGCTGGGGCCAGCTGGGCCGGAAAGACAAGAATTCCGATTACCGCCAATCTGCGCAGCGGGGCATACGTTTATTCAAATTGCGGAAACACCAGAGCAAGGCTGCACTTTTTAAGCATATCACTTTGTTCCTTAGGACTTGCTCTACAGCTGACTGCAACACCCGCGAGATTCATTGTCCACCCCCCTGTGTCTGGGGCTGTGCACTGACTTGGCACAACAGGGCTCCAAGGGCCCCGGCACAGTGTGCCATTGAGTCACACTCAGCAGCGGCAGTGCACCTACCATAGTCTTACCAACGTTCATCAGCTGTGCTAGCAGCCGTCATCAATGCCAGTTTTTGGGCCGCCACCCCCCACCCCCCCACCACAGGCAACATGACCCTCCCGGACGCAGTCACCTACTATGCCATCCTTGCCTTGGCCCTGGCACGCGGCAATGTCACCATCGCCGCCTGGCTCCTTACTATCTTTTGCATAGTCACCCACCTGCAGCAGCCAGCAAACCGCCGCAACTTCATACTTACGTGGCGGGGGGCGCATGAACCCTGACGGCAGCCTTGACCGCCACCA
Source organism: Desmodesmus armatus (assembly GCA_007449985.2). Lineage (NCBI taxonomy): Eukaryota > Viridiplantae > Chlorophyta > Chlorophyceae > Sphaeropleales > Scenedesmaceae > Desmodesmus > Desmodesmus armatus. Next base: position 502,910 of record VIIQ02000643.1, read on the forward strand.
ACACTATGCTGGTGCATATCAGCAAGTCACTGATCAGATGGTAGAGGAGGCCTACCAGGGTATCATTGGTTGGCGCAAAGCGGGCAGGCGCAACCCCTACAAGAGTGAGGATCAACTTGAAGCGGAGTGCCCAGCCGTCAAGAAGGTGTTGAAGGAGTCAGGAGTGACAATAGGGACCCTGATCACTAGGATCAAGCAGCTGCACCCAAACTTTACGCACACCAAGCTTAGGATTAGGTTTGAACTTACAGACCATCACAAGGCTGAAAGAGCCTCTATCTGCCGGCGCTTGCTCCAGCGTTACCAACACTTGCTGCATTGCATGGTGTTCTGTGACCAGAAGCTGATCAACATGTGGGAGGAGGAAGTCTCCGGCTGGGTCGATACCTCTGTGCCCAACTATGCACTGGGCATCAAGCCAGCCTACTACAAAGGCAAGATGATCAAGGTGAAGTACTACGCTGCGGTGCATATGGAGCTAGGCGCATTCTTCCTACACTTCTACACCGGCACATCTGGCATGGACTACACCCATGACAGCAATGTTTACATGGTGAGCTCAGACAGCAAACAGTTGAGGTGCACCCCCGCCCTTCACATGAGCCACAGCACGGTGCAGCTGCTTAGCCCAAAGAGCAGCTAAAGCTGCATTGCTTCTGATCTCCTCATCCACCCACAACCAAAGCACACTAAAACCCTGCCTCAAGGCCTCCTGAGCATATAGCCAGTCCTTGGCCCTCCTTTCAGCAAGGCTACTGTCAGTGGTCTTGGCCTTTGTCAGTAGTCTAGTGCTGTGCCCTTGGCCCTGCATTTCAATCAACAGGCCGCCGGGCACTGCCACCGCAACGTCCCACCGTTTTGAGGCCGGGCACACCGAAACCCCCTCACACTCAACATCATGTTCAGGCTTGCCAAGGCTATGTGCTTCTACAGCATATAGCCCAATCAGCTGCTCAGCATCACACAAATATACAACACCCTCTCCCAGCTGCTGCCCTGAGTGCCGCACACACGGCACTTCAGGGCTGTGTCTTTGAGGTTGGCGGTTCGAACCCCCAAGTACCATATGCTTTGTGCCAGGCCTGCAGCTGCAGTCATAGTATAGCTGTTGCTGGCTGTAGCTGGTACACTCTGCATGTGCTGTAGGGTTGAGTGTTTTGTGGCAACTCATCACTGCTGTGCTACTGTGCTGTCCGCGCTTGCGCCCCGCCTTGCCCTTGCCGCCCTCCTCTCTCCGCCATGCACCTGCAGACAAAGGGGGGCCAGGACACCCACCCCAGCCAGCAAAAAACATTACAACAGCAGAGTTCAATAACATCTTCAAGGAGCTTGTGCAGGTGCTGCAGGATAAGAAGCTTGATGCTGGGCTGAAGCGCACAGAGCACTTCATCATCTGCATTGATGGGGCCACTGTACACAACGAAGCGCGCAGCCTCCTGCCTCGGGGATGGCAGCTTCTGCCCCACCCACCCCACACCCTGAGTGCAACAAGCCCATCGAGCACGTGCACGGCATAATGGATGGAAAGATGCACAGCTGGCTGCTGCAGTGGAGGGACACGCACGGCAACAGCAACCCCACCCCACAGCAGTGCAAGGACCAGTGTACTGCCTTCTTCACTGCCCTGCCAGCCAGCAAGATCAAGGCTGATATCAACACACTGCCCAACACCTGGAGGGCAATAGTTGATGCTGGTGGCAACTACATTGCCCCCAACCTCAGCTAAGTTGTGTGATGCGCACGCGTAGCAGCAGCGGCTGTGCTGTGCCACCCTCAAACTGCACTGTTGCTCTTCAACACCACAAGCAGCTGCCTTGGTGCTGGCATGTGTCCCTGCTGTTGCTGCATGACCCAGCAGTTGTACCCACCTATGGGTCTCCTGTGCTGCTTGTGTCTGGTGCTCATGGTGTGGGGCCCAACTGCTGTTGTCGCCGGTGTCTCCATGGTGCTGAGTGGTGGGTGGAAGTCCCTGCAAGAAGGGCAGGGAGCAGTTGCTTGAGGTTTTGCATGCTGATCCAGCACCGTGCATGCTGGGTGCTTCTGTTGTATAGCCATGCTGTGTGATTCATGCAGCTGAATGGCATTGTTGGTGCAAGTACTGTTACTGCTGCTGATATGCCTCTTCTGAGCTGTGTGTGCTTTGAGGTTCCGGGGTGCCTCCAATGTGTACAGGTCGTGCAATCATACTGTTGAGTATTGTCTATGAGGCCCATGCTGCTGCTGGTGTGCTGATGAGCTCAGCACGTACCTGTCGGTTGATCTGGATCAGCACTCCAGCCCTCAGCTGCTGTAGCTGCTGCTCCAGCCTCTCTGCCAAGCTGAAACGTTTGATAGACTATTTCCACGTTCACTGTGCGATTTGCAGAGCAAGACGCTGCTGCTCGGAGAAACCAAGAATCCAGCACAGCAGAAGCTGACAGGGCTTTTCAGCCCGGCCGGGATCCCGGTGAAATGAACTTTTGGAGCCCCAATATACAGTCAAATTTGGCAGTGCTGAACGGGCAAACCGGTCAAAAGAGGGTTTGGCACAGGAGTCATAGGGATGCGCCCCGGTGGTATGCGCCCCGGCAGCAAAACGGGCATCTCGGTGAAATTTAGACAATTTTGCCGGCCAGAACGGTGCGCTTTCTCGAAACGCCCCCTGCGGGGCTTCTGGGGCTGTTTGATCTGTTCTGCTAGGGACCAATTGATCTTGCAAGTACAAATCGCGAATCTGTCAATGAAGAGGCAGAATGACAATTATGATGCTAAAAAGTGTGGTGCGTGACCCGCATATTGCTGCAGCAGCATGTCAACACGCCAGGGAGAGTGCAAGTACTGTATGTAGTACTGATCAGTGACTGTAGGAGGGGCGTTGTTGCCTCAAACACTGTTTGTTCCACGAAACATTCCGGCATAGTGACTTTTAAGCCTTTATATACCAATGCACTACCATTTTGACATCTGTAGGAGCTGAGGGCCATGTTCTGGTATCCCTGTGAAAATTTTGGGGGCCACCGGGCATCCCTTTGAAAACAGCCGTTGGCTGTGAGCAGACCGGGATGCATCCCTGCGAAAAATAAATGGGCTGAACGGGCAGACCTTCGGGGAAAAAAGGCCCTGAAAAGCCCTGGATGGTATTAGACTTTCCCAGCCACCAGGGGCTTGCTGTGGCCGAAACTTGCTTTGGGTATGTATGAGAACATACTGAAGCCACCCACATGCTTTTGAGCCCGACAGTCATGGTACCATTGGCCTGCCATATATGGCAAGGCCGTTGGCCTGCCATATATGGCAAGGCCGTTTCCCATGCTCCACTGTCATTCTCTCTGTGGTTCTCTCATTCTCGCTCTATCTTTTCGACCAGTCGTCCCCCTCGCAAACAAGCCACATAATCAGAATCTAAGAGTACGGGGCTACCGATTGGTAGTCGTTTGGCCCCGATCAGCTACAAAACTTGTCATCTGCTCGGATGTACCCTCACGATCCTTCCATGCGTTCCATCACCGCCTTATTGTTGTCGATCCAGTTATCTAGCCCCGCACAGAAGCGTTTTCGTTCGTATCTACAGTGCATCAGCCGCAGTTCGGTACTCGGTTGGCCCCTGAGAGCCACAGACCTGTCACTGGCGATCTACTGCAGTTGGTGTCTGCAGTCGGCACCGGGGCTGTATGAGCAGTTTTGCTAACAGACAATTCCAATGGTTTCTGCACGAATGCGCCTTGCTGCAAGCGTAATGGCCATCCTGCTAGCATTTTTGCTGCCATCAGATCACAGCCCAGACCACAGCCCAGCACTGACCCACTCAGCCCCTCACAGCCTTGCACAGCCGGCACCGATTCCTTCGCAGATAAATTATTTACAGGTACATTTGAACAGCAGATCAGCTCAGCCCACTCAGCTCGCAGTGCACTCAGCAGCACCTGCCTGAACCACAGGGGGGCCCACTGCAGATGGCTGGTTCATACCATGGTAGTCTTCATGGTGATTTTGTTGCACACACTGTTCGCTCGTCACAAGAATCCAACGTGTCCCCAGATGCGTGATGCAAGGGCTGCAGGTGTTGACTCTGGCACTGTGCTTTTTGTCGAGGCGGAGAAAAACATTGCCGTGACCCAAGAAGCCTGCACCCCCCCCCCCAAAACACACATCGGCATGTCTGTCTGCTGCATGCATTTCCTATTTCACAACAGCATACTGCAATGCCAGTACACCCCCCCCCCCTGCCCCCTCCCCCCGCCACAGCATGAAGTCAGCGATGCCCCAATCGAGGCTTGCTGAAGTGTTCCCCGCTGCCCCAAACCCCAACACTATCCTCACATGTCAACAAATGCCATTATGACACCGGATGAAACATTTCTGTCCAACACCACACTGTGAGGTGCAGTCTGCACCCAAACTTGCTTTACCACGCCTCTACACAACCACGCGATAATACCACTTGTTCAGGTACTTGTTCGGAATCCAAATAGGCAGGCCTACTTGGCGATAGACAAGCTTTTATTTTTCAGTGGTGCCAGCTGCTTCTGTCGTGATGGCTGTTGTGCTGCACACTTCCCATCACTCACAGGCCTCTGCACGCAGAATCAACACGCTGATTTAATGTCCAGAAACACTCTCTGACAGTATCATGCCCCGCTTGCACTGGTCTCAAACGGAAGTTAGCAGTACTGCTGGCATGATCAGTCCGAGGTGACGACAAACGAGTACGGATGGACCTGCTACCTGTCAATAAATACTATTAAAAACAACCGACCACAAGCGTGCCGTGTGATCTTAGATGTTGAATTCTTCTACCTGGATCATGACAGCCCACATACTATTTTTAGGAAGCCGGAATTTCTCAGGAAGAGTCCAGGAAAGGATGAATTCCTGGGAATAGCTAGCTTTCAGGTAGGAAGCGCTTCCTGTTCCCAACTGCTTCCACACTTCGGGTTTCTTGTCATCCTACCCTTCCGAGCCTTCCTTCCTTTGGGTAGAGATTATTTATAACTGCCACAGGGACTTTTTCCAGCAAGGGGGAGGGCTTGGGGCATTCTGGCTCAGGAGCATGCCCCCATGGGTGGGGGCATTGGGCCTTGAAGACGGACTGCTGCAAAGCCTACGATTTGCCTTGAAAACATGGCAGTCTGGGGCCTTGGGGAGGGGGGGGGAGGCATAGGGCATTCCCCTTCCAGGCAGTGCCCCAGGGGGTAGGGCCTCTCGGGGAGCCTGCTGGTGAAAAAAGTGGGCGTGTCACTTTCAACTAATCCCTGCCCTTTCCTTGCTTTCCAATCCAAAGATACATGCATACTGTTGCGCAAGACGCATTGTTTACGTAGTTTCATCAATATCACGGACAATAGAGTTGTGTTGTGTTGGCCAGGACCATGTGCTCCCCCACACAAGGATCGCATCAACCCTTGACGTCAGTGCATCAAGTCCCTGCATGCCCTTGATAACAGTGCTGCATGCAGACACTTCAACAGCACCTTGTGGTCCAGCAAGTACAACACAGCAACACAGCATGCAACTACTACTACTGCATGTGCATCTGAAGGCTTCCCTTCAAACGGTGCCTCCTGAAGTCAGAAGTCCCAACATCGCGTCGAAGTCAAGCAGCTCCATTCATATATTATAGGAGAATAGGGTTACAAACACCACAGCAAGCAAAGTCACTACTGTGCGGTGCAGTCTGCACCAAACTTGCTTAACCACGCCTCTACACAACCCGCGACATTACCATCTGCTCGGGTGCATCTAATATCCGAAAGGCAGGCCTACTTGGCAATAGACGAGCTTGTTTTGTGCAAAAGTGCTGGACCTGCAGCCCTCAACCCTGTTTGGGCAGGGATTAGTTGAAAGTGACACACCCACTTTTTTCACCACGCTCCCCAAGAGGCCCTACCCCCTGGGGCACTGCCTGGAGGGCCCACCCTAGGGAGAGCCCTATGCCCCCCCCCTCCCCAAGGCCCCAGACTGCCCAATTTTCAAGGCGATTTGCAGGCTTTGCAGCAGTCCGTCTTCAAGGCCCAATGCCCTCACCCCTGGGGGCATGCTCCTGAGCCAGATTGCCCCAAGCCCTCCCCCCTGCTGGAAAAAGCCCCTGTGGCAGTTTCAAATAATCCCTAAATTGCTGGCACCCCAATCAATACCATCCTTCTCGGTTTTTGGCCCGCATTTTTCGTGTTCTGCCTCCCCCTCGCCAAAAAAAACTCAGATTAGTGACGTCCAGCGAAAATGGACCTAATGTTCCTAATGCTACCCGGACAGCCCCCAAAACAGAATCACCAAAACAGGATCGCAAGCTGTGTGGTTGTGCTGCAGCATGTCCATAGCAGCCAGCCCGATTGATGCCTGTCAACGTTTGCTTGATCGGGTATAGTTGCAGCATTTAATGTCATACATGAAGCGTCTGCAGGGGCGGCCCCTGAGGGGCCACGCATTGTTGTGTGGGGTTTAAGGTTTAGCGGTGCACACACTTCAGGACACACTCGCGCTACTGTGAGACAATATAATCTTAACGAACCGTGATTGACAGGCCTGCTCCGCGAAGACGTGCTTGTTTGTGGTGGACCCCGGCCTTGGGTTCCCGGCATGCTCAATCACTACTTGTACGTCTTCATCATCTGGCATGCATTTCAGAATTTCGCATCAACCTGCTGACCGTACGTGATGTACCAACATGAATTTCGGGCGGGGCATGGCATCCGGCGTCGTGCTGGTCATGTCTCTCTAATAGTGTTTCTGCTTACTGTTTGTGTGGTTTGAACGTGGTTGAGTCACACTGATCTCGCAGAAAGGCAAACAACATATTTGGAGATGTTGAAGGCAACACGAACGGCACGACCAGGGATCTTTGATCCTGTTTTTGTTGTAGGGATCAGTACTTGCCATAGACCAGGCGATGTCAACTACATCCAGCCAACACTTCACAACCTCAGCTGTGGGCTGCGGTCATCTCAGGGTGCCTACCCTCGTGTAGTTCTGTTCAACAGCGAGGTTCCTGCCACTCGCCACACAGTCTTGATGGATATGCAGAAAGAAGATCCCGTCTGGCATGACTTACTACAAAGAGGGATGCTGGTCATGACAAACACAGATATGCATGCTGCTTTGCTGTTGGCCAACTCAACAGGGGGCCTGCCACCATCATATGGTGATCCACCTGAACGAATATGGTGGCGATCTAAGGAAGCCCTGGACACCGCTGCTACAATAGAGGCTGCGCTGCGTGCAGACACCACTGCAAGCCACTACATACACGTACAAGATGATATTCGAGTGGCAGGAGCTTTTCTAGATAAGCTCCGCAGTTTTCTTGCTGCCTTGCCAGAAGATCAACGGATGCGGGACTTCGTCAGCATGTACTCTTCTGGTGACTGTGAACGGTCTGTATCCTACATCAACCAAGGAACACCAGTAGGAATGGTCGCATTCTGCATACCAAGACTACTGGCACAGGGCTTGGCTGGTTACATCCGGCAGAGGTTTTTCACAAAGCCGGTTGACTGGTTGATGGAGGATTTTCGTGTCCTGCAAGGCAGCAGTGAGCATGTGATTGTGCCTAACCTTGTGCAGCATCAGGGTAGGCACAGCACCCTTGCTGGCAAAATGTATAACTTATCACGTGGCTCCGCCACCTTCCAGGCGGATGGCTGCTGAGTGGGACATGCGCAGTAGGTGAGGTGCATGTTGTTATTTATCCGCCATGGGGGTGCGAAAAATCAGCTACCCCGCAACGCGACCAGAACAGCCTGCGTTTGCACCCGTGGGTAGCACCGCTCAGTGCAAGACATATGCACCGCACCTGGACATGGAACGCAGCTTCGATGATTCAGAGTCCCGCGTTTCCCTCTTGGGGTCCCTGCTTCTGACAGGTCGGCGGGTCAGGTTCGGCAGTCGGCAGTTTGGCTGGCCGAACTGCGCGGCAACGTCACTGCCCGCCTTGCCGTTGATAATACGGCGACTACTCTCAAAGCTTGTTGTAATGAACGAAACATACTGATATACACCTCGCGCGCTGCAGCCTCTACTCGGTTGTTGGTGCAACCGATCTGTCGAATGTTCAGACCGATGGCCTGCGTGCCGTTGCTGGTCTGCGTTTTCAAAAATAATCATGCATAAGCTATAATTATCAGCAACTCTGCAAGACCCATGTCGCAATAAACAACGTGCTGTGTTGGCCTTTGGGGTCGGCAGGTCATCACACCTTCTCACGCCCCCTGTGGACACTGCCTACAAGCCCCCAGCAAGGTCGAACCTCTCGGGCAGCATCTGCCCAGTGCAGCAGCTGGCCAGACTGGCATTGGTGTTTCTGCATGTAATCATGGCCCACCTTTCAAACCAGCCTGAAGTCAGCAGCATCTGGTCACAGCCTGCTACAGCTGCCAAATGACTCATTATGGTGGGGGTCCCTTTGGGGGGGTGGGAGACTTTGGCTCGCGTGCAGGCAGGGAGGCATGGAATCAACATCCAGCTTGGCAGCAAAGTGTGGCACCCCTGGGCTGATGCTGAAGATGACCACATCAAACCCAAATGGACACCCAGTTGGAATACAACAAAATTGGTTGGCGGGCCAATCGTGGGGGATACTGGCGGATAAGGGGATGCAGTAAGAAAGTCACACCTCATTCAGCACTTTACTCAATGTAAACCAGAGCTAACTGCACCAATGCCAACAGCAACCTACACATTACAGCAGCCTGTACCTGGTGTGAGCTGGACACCGTGACAGCAAGCACCATGGAGAAGTGAGGCGTGGTGTGCTAGATGTTGATGCAATGCTGTGCATCAGCATCTTGCACACTGAAGAGAGGCAGCTGCAGCCACAGCCAAGCAGTTTCTGCTGGTGACACATACACTACAGGCCTGAGTGCATGAGAAGCTGCACAACTGGGCACAGCATCAAAGGATTAGACAGTGTGTGTGGTGGTGGCATGCAGTGGGACTCCAAAGCAACCCAGAAAAGAAGGTCCCACCTCACACAACAGGTTGCTCAAATTCCTGCCATGCAAGCTGCCACATTGAACCTTAGTAACAAACACTAGGCAATGTGTGCTATGCAGCACTGTCATTTACTGAGGCTCAAGCCTCCAGTATGGCCTGCTACCAAGGGGCTGGCTACACCACCCCCTCCATACACGCATTTCACCAAAATGCCCACCACTGACTCAAAACTGAACCAATGCTCATGAAATCCGGGGAGCAGCAATGGGATATGTTTGTCCAAACACCCATCATGCCTGCTCTCTGATGCTGTAAGCCCAGGCAAAGCAGGGAAGCCAAATGTGTGATGGGGACTTTTCCTGCAGTGGGTACTTTCTTTCTGCACCCCCTACAGCAACCAAGGCGGTAATGGCCCTGGTGCTTATATTTAGGGTGGAACTGGAAGCCCAAGCCAGGTCTTGCCTTACAATTGGGGTGCACCACATTGTGCAATGGCTCATGCCTTATTATCAGAGTGTTTACGCCATGGGGTTTCTGCTGCTGATGATGTGCACCCACCCCACCCCACGCGCCACCCCCAACCGTCAGACACCCACTGCCTTGCTGTTTTTTGCGTAGCCGATGGCATGGCAGGGTGAGAAACGCTGTCAACGCCTCATACTATTGTTGTGAACTTGTGCTGGCCAATCAGACACCAATCAGGCTGTCACTACACCCCTGCTGCTACTGCTGCTGCTGCTAAGCCAACAGGAGCTATGACAGTGCCGCCGGACGTGTCGGGGCTTGTGAGCAGGTAGATACAGGTGTAGTAAAGCTTGTGTCAGAGGCTGAAGCTCAAACGAACTCTCCTTGGCTCTAAAAACGGTTCATCAGCACTTTTCACCACGTTGACCTGATTCTGGACAATAGGAGGGGTTCTGAAGAGCTTAGTAAGCCTGCAAAATTATTTCAGAGTACCACAAACACGTATGCGTATTGATACGACGCTCCTGTGCATGTTTGACAAGGTTGTCGTTGAAAAGGCTGAGCATTAGGGCTCCTGCTCCTTTTCAACTACAACCTTGGTCAGAAGTGATGTATGAGAGTTGTGTACAGTCTTGCCTGTGTACTCTACTGCAAACTTGTCCAAATTGCCTTTTCAATTGCAAATTTGTCCAGAATGACTTTTTATCTACAAAACAAACTGGTCCAGAAGGCCTATTCAACAAACTTGTCCAGAATGCCTTCTGAACTACAAACTTGGCAAGGGGGCTGGGGGGGGGGGGGGTCAGCATGTACAGTGGAGTGATCTACTTTGCTGCGCCACGGGTGAATCAAGGGTGGCATCCAGGATGACAGTTTGTTTGAGGGGGGGGTGTTGTATCCTATATATTAAAATAATAAGGTGACCCCCTGGTGGGGACGCGCCAGGCAGGTGCAGGCCACAGGCACCCTGCAGTTGTGGTGAGGTTAATTAGGAAGCGTGCTTGCAGAGGCCTGGGGGCATGTGGCTGCCCCTGCTGGGAGAAAAGGCAGCAGTAGACCCTTCCAGGGGCTTTTTCTCGCAATGAAACCCCATGTCCTCCCCCCCCCCCCCCCCACCCGACTGGTTTGGGATAATCTACAGCCTCAGCGAGCGTCGGCGGAATCAGAGGGCGCCCTGTGGATGTTTACAAAAGTGATAACGGTGCATGTGTGAGGGTCAGCAAGCGACAAGCGGAGCTCAAGGACGTATACATTTTGGTGTACGATGAATGATGGGCTCACAACTGACGGCATATGCCGTCGACAGCAAGGTAACAGCATCCATCTGTTGCAACATGCATTCACGCGCCGGAAGGCTCCAGTGAACACGTTAAGCACGCAGGATGCTGTCAAAGCTTACACATGTTGTGTTCAGCACGGGAGGGGCACAGTGCTGCTGCTCTGTTAGGGAAGGTCGAGGAGAACAGAAGTGAAGTGTGGACTCCACACTGTGGAGGGGAAGTCTGGGTTGGTTGGGGGTAGGAGTCTGGTTGTGTGAGTGTTAGGCAAGGACGGTGCATTTGAATGAGGATGGCAGGTAACAGCAGGGACGTGGGTGGACGGTGACAAGGGGCGTGCAGGGACAGTGGGTGATAGGACTGGGGACGGGGGGGGGGGGGGGGGGCAGAAGGCAGCATCAACAGTTGAACAGGCGGTTGTCGACAACAGGGTTGGACAGGTGGGCTTGGTTACAGGCACACCATTTAAGCTTGGGGCCGTGGCATTATGCCACGGGTGTCACGCTAGTCATACACTCCAAATTCACTTTATGGCACCACAGGGAGGTCGGTGCGCCGGGGAGGGGTGGGGGCACTGTAGCGACAACTTGAAACACATTGCGAGCAGAGTTGTACTTTCTCCAATCAATCAGATCTGTTGGTGACGTCTCTACTAACATCAGCCACAGCTACAACAGTTTTGCCTGACAATGCTGGCCATTCATTGCACCTGGAACCACCAAAGTCACAGGGTGTACTGTAGCAACACCGAGTCATTCAAAGCTTACAACCGCTCTCCATCCCACTGTACACCTTCTGCCCCTGCTGCCACAGTGATGACGTGCCCAAGGCCCCGATCAGTCATGCAAAATCAGTCCAACATGCAAAATCATCCATACTCTCAGCCGCTTTCACTGTCGCCCCAAGGGTGCTGCTCATCATACTATGATGACTTCTCAGGGCCTGAGAAGTCGCACGCACCGGCGTCAGCTCCTGCAACGCAGGCCAGCTGGCCGCCAACATAGCAATCTGTGCTGCCTCTACAGTCTCGGGAGCCGTGTTGTAATCAACTATCGGATACGTGTTTGCCATTGAATCTTCTTTCCCATGTATTGCGCTCCCAGCAAATTGTGTGCCGTTGTCTTCAGTTGCCGTGTACACCATAAAGCTAAGTTGGTCATAATTGAAGGCCCCGCGCAGCGGAGAAAATTTTGGCCATAATTATAAGAGGTCTCGCCAAACAAAAGGTGCACCAGTACCATAAAGATAAGACACCCTGCCAGCAACGAAGGTGCAAAAATGGCTCAAATGCTGTGCAAACCACACAGGAGCACCACAGAAGCATCACACAGCATTGCGCGTGGTCCAAGCTGCTATTTTCTTCTTCAGCCCTGCTGCTGCTGCTGCTGCTGAGCGGCGCTTGCTGCCCCTGCCAGCCTGCTGCTGACCGGCGCTTGCTGCCCTCTGCTGCCTCGGCCTGTGGCTTGCTGCCGGTCACCCAAGAGCTCATTACAGCCCTGGATGCCTTGCTGGCGGGTTTGTACAGCTGCTTCCCCATGGGGACAGCGCTGCAGGCACAGGATGTGATATGATCACTTGTGATGGGTCTGTGACGTGGAACGACCGCCAGGCGACATGACTTTGGCAAACGTGGTATATACAAACGTATTAACCCACAGGCAGCGCAGAAACAGCGTTTCTGCGCTTTAAGGGAAATTTGAAATTTTTCGACCGTAATCCTAAGAGGTTTTCGTTGAAAAAACTTCCCGAGCCGTAATTTAAGAGGTTTTTTTTAAGGATAAGTATTTATGACCAACTTAGCTATATGGTGTATACGGTGCCCATACTTGTCTCAAAGTCCCCCACGCCATCCCAACTCTTTCCCATGCTGCCTCTTGGCCATCTTTGCCCCAATGCTGCCCCAGGTATATCTGTACTGCCCCCATGCTCCCCCTTTTTCAACGCACCGCCCTTCCAGACCCTGCCTGCAATCAACTGCACCTGCTTCCTGCCATGCCAAAGTCACCAAGACTCTCCTTGTAGTGCTGCACGTGTCCTGCAAGGACCCCTTACATGAGCTGTGTTGTGTACACAACACAGTGCTTTTGCCTTCCGTCAAAGCTGCATGCTGTCTACTTTCTGCCTGTAGTGCTTGCAGGCTGTGCTGAACCGTAAAGTGAGATGACAATGCGTGCTACTTCAATCCTTAGCGGACACTTTGAGGATGCTCGAACACTGCATGTAGGTTAGTCATCAGCTGTGCCGTGAGATGATGCTCCACACCAACCACACTCCATACGTTTCTTATGTGTTTGTGCGTGAGCCGTAACGACTGGAGTTCAGCCCCTTTGCATGCACGTCAACGGTCACATTATGCAAACGGTCACAACATCAGCCAACGCGATCTGCGCTAACAAAGTCCAGAATGTGTTGTTCAGCCCGGCCGGGATCCCGGTGAAATGGGCTTTTGGAGCCCCAATATACAGTCAAATTTGGCAGTGCTGAACGGGCAAACCGGTCAAAAGAGGGTTTGGCACAGGAGTCATAGGGATGCGCCCCGGTGGGTTTTCCCGCAGCAAAACGGGCATCCCGGTGAAATTTAGACAATTTTGCCGGCCAGAACGGTGCGCTTTCTCGAAACGCCCCCTGCGGGGCTTCTGGGGCTGTTTGATCTGTTCTGCTAGGGACCAATTGATCTTGCAAGTACAAATCGCGAATCTGCCAATGAAGAGGCAGAATGACAATTATGATGCTAAAAAGTGTGGTGCGTGACCCGCATATTGCTGCAGCAGCATGTCAACACGCCAGGGAGAGTGCAAGTACTGTATGTAGTACTGATCAGTGACTGTAGGAGGGGCGTTGTTGCCTCAAACACTGTTTGTTCCACGAAACATTCCGGCATAGTGACTTTTAAGCCTTTATATACCAATGCACTACCATTTTGACATCTGTAGGAGCTGAGGGCCATGTTCTGGTATCCCTGTGAAAATTTTGGGGGCCACCGGGCATCCCTTTGAAAATAGCCGGTGGCTGTGAGCAGACCGGGATGCATCCCTGCAAAAAATAAATGGGCTGAACGGGCAGCCCTTCGAGCAAAAAAGGCCCTGAAAAGCCCTGGTCACTCTCATCACCCACAACGGGGGCGGCAAGCAGGCGCCAGCAGACAGCAAACAGGCTGGAGTGCTGACCAGCTTCTGGAGCACCCCTTGTTCAGGTACGGCCTTCAAGCAGCAGCTGGGACGTATTCCTCGACGTTGGGTACCCGGAACTCGCAGAGTTGTGAGCCGGAGCCCTGACGGGGGTGTTATAACGCCCAACCAACTTCAACGGGAAATAACGGTCCCAGCAAGGGCCCCTAACGGGGGTGCGGCCTGGACGAGCCGTTTGCCTGACACCGTAAACAGCTCATGTGTGAGCCTCGGAACGTGCACCCTCGATACGTGCGATCTTGATGAAAACGCCCATGCGAGGTGGTTGAACTGCCCGACGGGCCCCCAGCGAGCAGCGGAGCGCGATGGGCAGCATCAGCAGCCAAACGGAACTCTACAAGTATGCTCGTGAGGTGAGCAGACTGCAGCGGGGCGGAGGTGCGCCTCATGGAAGCCCCACTGCTGCAGATCACCACCTGCCTTGAGCAGTGCTGTTCAGTAGCTGACTGGGCCCCTCGCACCCTTCCTGCAGGTTCTGCAGAAAGACACAAAGAACAGCAGCCACATCATGCGCCTGGGCCCAGCCTTCAGCCGTTCCCAGCTGGTTACGGGCATGCCAGCTGGGCTGACTGCCACCCAGGTGCAGCGTGCAGGGCTCGAGCTGCATGTGTGGGTGCCCCACGTGTACTACAAGGGGCCCTGAAGGGAACCAACGCCACAGGCATCCACTGCCCCCGCTGCAAGAAGCTGGGGCGCAGTAACTACCTCCAAAGCGATGGGGCCCTGCAGTACCTGCGGCCGGTTCTGGGCTTTGAGCGCACTGTTCTGCTGCAGGGCTGGCAGCTGCAGTGCAGCATCTGCAGCGACGGTAAGTCTCGTGTGGGCGGCCCTGTTCAACAGCACTGACCGTGTTGCGGGGGCCCTGTTTGGGCCAAACCCCCTAGACAGGCGCACGCAAGCTTCAGGACTGGCAGCTGCTGTTCTGCGTACCAACACATAGCTGGCTTGTGACTGCGGGCCGCAACAGTTGCTGTCTGTTTTACGTGACTGCTGCTAACCTGTCTTGCTTGGTTGCTGCCGACCTGCAGAGAAGCAGCGGCTGCAGGGACAGCCTACAAGCCCTCCCGTGCGCACACCACTGAAGATGGCAGCATCAGGAACACCTGGGTCTCGTACGACGACGAGATCATGGAGGTGCTGCCGCCCGAGGTCGCCAGCCAGTTTGGCATCGTCCTCAACCAGGGGTGCGCCATGCTGCAGGAGGTCTTTGAGGACATGGTGTACGCAGTAACGCACCAGAACAGCTTCGGCGGCTGGCTGGCATCCATCGAGTACAGGCACAGACAGCAGTACCTGCGCACATTGGAGTCCTGGCTGGACTACAAGCGCAAAGCAGGAGGCAGGCTGCCACGCAGTGGCACAGTGCCCAGCAGCAGCGGCGCTGCCGGCTTGGCACCAACTGCTGGAGCCGAGGCTGGCAGCAGCAACCCCAGCAGTGCAGCAGCTGCAGCAGCCGAGGCTGGCAGCAGCGACCCCAGCAATGCAGCAGCTGCAGCAGCCAAGGCTGGCAGCAGCAACCCCGGCAGTGCAGCAGCTGCAGCAGCCAAGTCTGGCAGCAGCAACCCTGGCAACCCAGCTGCTGCATCAGCCAAGGCTAGCAGCAGCAGCGTTGGTGCAGCAGCCTCAGCAGCCAAGAGCAGCAGGCAAGCCTCTCTGGCTGCCTTCTTCGTCCCAAAACCCAAGCAATCAGACAGCAGTGGTGCACAGCAGCCGGCCGCAGCCACAGCAGCGCGCACAGAGGGAAAGGGGGCCAGCAGCAGCAGCAGCAAGCCAGCCGCAGGTGCTGCTGGTAAGGGTGGCAGCTCTCGCGCCAAAGCCAGCGGGCGCGGCGGCCTCACTGTTGGGGACAAGCGGGGCAGCGAAGTGCTGGCAGACCGTGCAGGCTTTGGCAGGTTTGAGGATGCGCACGGCTGGTGCGGCTACATCCCGTCCTCTGTGTCTGCCATCGGCCTGTTCCTGAGCAAGTCTCAGCTTGATGTTGCTGTTGCCAGCCTCGAGCTGCTGCATGTGGGCGGCAAGTGGTGGAAGGGCGACCCCTCCTATAAGTTCACCAAGGCAGTCCAGCAGAATGGCGAGATGGTGTATGGAGCCGTCTACACCATCATGAATGTAAGCATCAGTGCACATGGCCACGCCCTTTGGATCGTTACTGACAGAGTTACTTGCTTACATGGCATAGCACCTGTCCATGCAGCCTTCAGGGCAATCTGGACACTGTCACAGCCGGCTGCTGTCAGCTGGCATGCATGATCTTGGAAGATTGCTCCTTGTTGCAGCATGAGCTGTTACTCTTAGTGCATTGTGCAGTCCTGTGCAGTGCTTTTATACTGCCTCTGCAGTGCTTCACTGATGTTCTACCGCACGATAATCTGCTGCCCCCTGTTTGCAGGAGTACAACATGGTGGTGGCCCAGTGGCTGATGGAGGACAGCACCTGGTCGGCCCTCAACCCCAAGCTACAGGCCCTGGTGCAGCGCTTGCAGGCGCTAGGCCTGGAGACGGCCGACATCTTCTACATGGATGACACACACCCAGGACAGGGCACCATCGTGGATGTGCTGGGCCCAAACACAGTAGTGAGGGGCGACAACTACCATGGCCTGAACGCAGTTGGGTGCCAGTTGCCCCCGCACTGCTCCATCAAGAGTGAGTGAGGGGCTGCTGTGTGGCACAAATCTTGATTGACCACAGTCACCAACCCAATACGATACATGTGCCAGGGATCGAGCAGTCACCTTGTGTGGGTGGTGGTGGGGGGGGGATGCTGCAAAGGGTTGCACCAAGTGTGCAAGTTGCCAATGCCGTCACCTGCCTGTAGGAGGTTCTGTGCAGCACTGCTGCACTGGATGCAGGGTGTAGCAGTTGTCGGTTGTGTCGATGGTCAACATGGAGCCTGCTGCTGATGACTACTGCTGCTGGTGTTGTGTGTGCAGGCCTCCTCATAGGCAGCCTGGCTCACGCCACTCTGCCCCCTCATGCGCCCGATCGCGTTGCACTGCGTGAGTACTGCACACGTGGCCACGTTGACGGCCAGCAGGTGTGTGAGCCGCTCATGAAGCCGGCAGTGTTCAGCAGCAAGGATCCCTCTTTCATCCTCAAGTTCAGCCGCCGCGCGTCCGGCACCAGGGATGAGCAGGCTGGACGCGTCAGGGCAGCGCTTGAGCAGTTCAAGGATGCGCGTGACCCTGAGAATGGGGAGATCTACCTGCGGCCAGATGGCCCTGCGTGGGCGGCCTGCATGAGGTTTCTGCGCGACGTGGAGGCAGGCGTCTATGAAGGTAAGCTGTGGTGCACGGCCGGACTGCAGTCCACTAAGTGGGGCGCTCTGCATTGGGAACATGTGTCTTGGGTGGTCCTGTGTTGTTCTGTTCAACGACAAGACAAGGATTGTGCCATTGTTTGTCAAGCAGACGGAGTGCATACACTCATGCATGCTGTGTGTTGTGTGTGGACAAGAGGGGGGGGGCTTCCACCAAGGCGTGAGGTGACACAAAGACTGCTGATGAGCATGGTGTGCACTTTGCAATACATGCATTCCCACATAAGTGCATCATGTTCCGTACACACCCCTTGGTGTCACGCCATAGGGCATCACCCACCAGTCTGGCTTTGTGTGCAGTGGCATGCCTGAGGGTCTGATGGCAGTCACCCCCATCTCACCAGGGGTAAACTTGGTGCCCCCCTCTTTCCTGCCCCCAGAAACTAAACATGGCAAGTGTGGGTGTGGCTGCAGCTGCAGGTGCTTCCTGCATGTGTGACATGCAAAAGCATGCATCACACTCTGCACATTCAACATAATCATGTGTCATCCATTCTGATTGGGACTTGTGGATTCCAACATCAGTCTGCTGCTGGTTCTGTTGCTGCCCTCATGCAGACCCAAGGCCAGTTGATGAGATGTACCGCAACACGGCCTGGTCCAACCCTGGCAAGCTGACCAAACCAGCCTCAAACCGCACCACCGCACAGCTGGAGGGCTACCATGGGGTCGTTCTGAAGGAGCTGCTGCAGAGCGCCAACACCAGTTCGGAGCTGGCAACCACGCTGCTGACGCTGGCCAACAAGTCCTACAACCTGGACAGAAAGGTACGCAATAGGTGGCTCAGCCCCTGCTCAAGGCTTGTGTTGCAGTGCCTCCCTATTCTGAGTAGGGCTGGAGGAGACTTTTCCAAGCCAACTGCTGACTAGCTGCATAACTGTTGGTGGTGGATGTGCAGGTGGTGGCTGGATTGGCGACCAACCATGGCACATATGACTTGGACCGGCTGCAGCGCATCTCCGACAAGCTGCAGCAGCAGGGCGAGCCTGGCCTGACAGGTGTGCTTGGGCACTGCTAAGCATGATTGCACCTGCTGATAGTCAGGACGGCCCTTCTCCCACGTTACCAAATGCCATCCTGACTAGTTGCATTGGCTGTGCTAAGGATTAGCCGAGTCATGATAGTTGCAAGGTCGATACACCTATCATATCCCAAGACTGTGTGCAGCTATGAAGGCTACACCAGCAGCAAACAGGTGCACACTTGCTAGCCGTGTGTAGACAGCGCGGCTGTGCTGGAGACCCAGCACCCACCATCACTGTGCCCGACCAACCATGCATATCGTGGCGGGAGGGGGGGGTGGACTAACACAGATGTGATGCAGGACAGGACGCTTGCATAGCTAGGGCACAGCCCCACAATGCCTCCCCAGTTTCCCCAGTAGCCTTGACACACCCTCTGACAGCGTACTTACCATTATAGTAACGGTTATTGAAGCCTGCTGCTGCTCTTGCTGCTGCTGCTGTTTGCTTCGCTCAATGTGTCTGCAGGAGTGGGCAGCAACCTGCTCGACCTGCATCGGAATGGCCGGCTCAGCATGCAGCTGCTGCTGGAGAAGCTGGAGGGTCTTGCAGTTGTGGAGGTGGATCCTGGCCTGCTGCCTGCCACGCAGGCGGACGCGGATGCAGCAGCAGAAGATGCTGACCCTGAGCAGCAGGATGAGGTCGCTGCTGTGCACTACAAGCATCAGCTGCAGGCAGGGCAGCAGGGCTTTGCAGGCAGCACAGTCCTCATGCCGACAGCCCCATGGGAGGCATCTACACAGGCCGCAACGCCCACCCTCACGCAGACGGCAGCGACCTCGGCAGCAGCAGCGGCAGCAGCGCCGGCTGGTGTGCCAGCCGGTGAAACAGACGTCGGTGCTGCTGCTGCTGCTGCTACTGCAGAGCTGCTTGCAGGTGCTGCTTTCAGCACTGCAGCAGATCTGGCAGAGGCCTTCGCTTTCCTGGAAGGTGGCGACACTGATATGCCTGACGCAGCAGAAGGCAGCGGTGGTGCCGCTGCGGGTGGTGCGCTGCTCACCACGCCTGGAGCTGCGGTCAGCAGTGGTGCTGCTGGTGTTCTGGGCGATCCAGCAGGCGCTGCTGCTGTGCAACCCCAGGTTGGTGTTGGGCATGGGCTGGCTAGTCTCGGCATCCCGTCAGCAGCAGCTGCAGTACAGGGCCGCAGGGGTGTCAAGCGCAGTGCACACAGCACCCGGGTTGCATCATTTGCTGAGCTGGTTCGGCCAGTGTCCGGGGACAAAGAATGGATGGTGTTCAAGCGGCTGATCAGGGACTGTACAACACGTGCCGGCACCAACTTCCAGCGCCTAGGGGACCTGTGGGACGCAGAGATGGGACTGGATCCAACCCTTACCCCCAAAAACACTGTGGTGCTGAAGGCAGCAGCACGGGAGCTTGCACAGTACTATGCACTCAGGTGTACTGTGCATGACATGCAGGTCGAGCCTGCTGCAGGAGGTGCTGGTGGTGCTGCTGCCACAAGTGCTGGAGTCTCGAACCTCACCAGCCAGGGTGCGAGGGCAGCAGCTGCTGCTGCTGCCAGACAGCCTCGGGGCAGGCCTTCAGCTGTGGGCTCAGCAGCGCTGGCTGCGCGGCAAACGCCGGCAGGTAGGGGCAGGCAGCCAGGCCAGCAAAACGGGAGTGCAGCAGCACTGCTGCCCCTCCGGCTAGGTGTACAGCACAGCTTTGGGCTGTTGGGGCTGCCAGTGGACTCATCGGTGTTGGGGCCAGCACTGCAGCCCCAGGCAGTGGCTGCTGTGGGACACGGCCCAGCCAACAACACACCGCTGGCTGTGGGCTTGACTGCACCTCTGGGCATCAACCCTCTCGCAGCTGCTGTGAGTCCCCAAGTGCTTGGTCTGGTCCAGCAACAGCAGCAAATGCAGCTGCAGGCAGCCCTGCTGCACAGCCTGAGAGGGGGGGTGCAGCAGGCACAACCAAGTGCTGCTGCTCAGCTGGAGCTTGTACAGCAGCAGCTCAACCTGCAGCAGCCACAGGGGGCTGGGGTGCACCAGCACTTAGTGGCTACTCTGCAGGGACAGGCACGGGCTTTGCAGCAGCAGCACGTCGCTGCCATGCTGCTTGAGCAGCGGCAGCATCACCAGAACGTGCTTGCTATGTTGCAGCAGCAGCGGCAGTCGGAACATGCTGCAGCACAGCAGCAGCAGCAGCACAGTGCTGCAGGCCAGCAGCAGTAACAGCCCTTTATGCTGCCACACCAAAGTGTACATGCATGTCGATGCTCTGTGCACGGCAGGGGAGGTGGCCCCTCCTGCTGAGTGTGTGATTCGTGCGTGGAGAAGGGAAGTGTTGTGGTGAATGGAGGGGATGTGTGCTGAACCCTGGAGGGGGATTGTGCTGAGTGCCACAGTGTATCAGCACAGGGAGTGCATGTACACATACATGCATGTACACTGTGTGTGGGGGGGGGGGGCGTGCTGGGAGTGGGCACATGCGTTGCTTGGTTGTGTTTTTGGAGCGTGTGCCTCAAATAGGGTGTCTGGGCACAGCTGGTGCAAAGTTGCTGTATGCCTAGTGGGGCCATGTCATGTTGTCTGTTTCAGGCTTTTGCCACAGGCAGTTGTTGGTGTTTGCACTTGGTGGGCCATGATGTTGCATCTGCTTTGCTGTGCAGAAGCTCCACGTCGCAGGTATGAGCCTCTGTGGCTTCAGGGTTTCCATGGTCTTCTTCCAGCATTTTCCTGCTGCTACAGCAGCAGCAGTTGAAACATGCTGCAGCACAGCAGCAGCAGCAGCATTGCGCTGCAGGCAGCAGTAACAGCCCTTTAAGCTGCCACACCAAAGCGTACATGCATGTCAATGCTGTGTGCACGGCAGGGGAGGAGGCCCCTCCTGCTGAGTGTGTGATTCGTGCGTGGAGAAGGGAAGTGTTGTGGTGAATGGAGGGGATGTGTGCTGAACCCTGGAGGGGGATTGTGCTGAGTGCCACAGTGTATCAGCACAGGGAGTGCATGTACACATACATGCATGTGCACTGTGTCAAACACTTGTACTGTTGAGGGGGGGTGTGGGTGGTAGTGGTTTGGGGGGGCGGCGTGCTGGGAGTGGGCACATGCGTTGCTTGGTTGTGTTTTTGGAGCGTGTGCCCCAAATAGGGTGTCTGGGCACAGCTGGTGCAAAGTTGCTGTATGCCTAGTGGGGCCATGTCATGTTGTCTGTTTCAGGCTTTTGCCACAGGCAGTTGTTGGTGTTTGCACTTGGCGTCCCGTGGTGTTGCATCTGCCGCAGTGCTTTGCTGTGCAGAGATTAATTATGCATGCACTTTGGGTCTTGTCAGTCAGGGGTGCTGGTGCTGCTTGAAAGCCCCTCACTGCAGTCAGCAGCAAATCCTCTGGGTCAGGCTTACAGTTGTGGCTTACAGTTGTGGCACTCCACAAGTTGTTCCGCAAGGCCTGCGCCAGGTGGTGGCTATCGATCACGTTTGGCAGTAGTTGCTTGCCCTGATCACGTTTACTGTTTACAGTGTTCTACAGCCAAGTCGCAAGCGGTTGTTGATTTGACCGCGGACGTTGCAGCATCGTGGGTATTGACTGGTTGTCGTTACACCTTGGCCCGCAAGGCATGCTTTTGTGATGTTTTCAATACCAAACGCGTGCTGTGTGCAGCACAGTTTGGTTTGTCGCGGCGTCCCCGTGACGGGGGCTTCGCCCCCGTCCGGGGGGGGGCCTTCGGCCCCCGTTGGGCCCCCTGCGGGGGCCCAGGAGGCCCCCGTTAGCCCCATTTCGCAATGTTGGGCCCCGTTAGACCTACCCAAGCCCGGTACCCAACAGGCAACAGGCTCTTTTAACTGTTAGAATGAGAGAAAATACAAATGATCAGCGACAGATTCAGGCTTAAAGATGCTTATACAGTCTCATATCGTTGGAAACACACAGCGGAGCACGGACAGAGAAGGAAATGAAGACAGCAGGAAATCGGAGCGGTCAACGCGTTTGCATCAAGCAAGCACAGCGCCAGCCTCTCTGCAAGAAAAAGCAATCATAAGTCAGTAAACAGTTGAATCAGCACAGTGGAACTGTAAAATATGCAAGTCTCACCGCGAGCATCGTTGACCGCGCCCTTAGAATCGCAATTCAGCAGCCAGACGCACGATGCATCCTCGTGAGATGTAAAAGAGGAGAGAACAAACCGGAACCCAAGGCCAGATGATGGGGGAAGACGAAAAGGCAGCAGGGGAAACAAGCGGCGTACACAGCACACGTTGACTGTTAAAGTTAGTTTAAAACGCATGTAAGGGGCCGCCACCCGAATGAAGTGCACGCGCGTCCACCGATGTGAATTACACTGAGAACATGGCTGTAGTAGCGTGCTTGCACGGGGCCTTGCAGTCCGACGTGGCAACAAACTGTAGTGGTCAGCACAGTATTGCATTGGGTACATACGCATAGTGACAGCACAGTGCGATTGGTGCGAATGAACAAGCGCCATAACATTCAATAATGACGGGGCTGCTAGTGCTGGCCACGACACCTTGAAGGTGATGTCAAGGCTTGGATGTTATTTGGCAACATTCTAGGTTCAACAACATCCATTGCCAGCGCAGTGGATGCACGTTGTGCGAGCCAACTGCAGCCAACAAGGCAGCGGCAGACAGTGATATGGAAACACTGAATGACACTCGTCCTGCAAGAGCTTCCAAGGCAGCTTGGTCGCGGTTGCATTGGCGCAGCACTAGACAGCGACATCGGTCGCCAGAGCAGCTTGTTGTGCAGATGCACGCAATATCAAAATTGCGACTTAGCTGCAGCCAGCAAGGGGTAGTATGTTGTATGTATGTGTGCAACGAGGAGGTTTTATGTATGTATGCAATGAGTATGTGCCACCAAGTTGTATGAGTACGTTTAAGCTGGCCCCCAAGATGGACGATGGCGTTCAACAACCGAGCCTTGACTTCGCTTGTTTGAAACGTCAGTTGAAACCTCAGCACCCTCAAATCTGCACGTAAACAGCCAAACGGGTATGTACAAGCTTGCATCGGCTTTGATTGAGTTTCAGGCCGGTCTCTTCGTTGCTTCCGCCCGTTGTATCGACAGTGTTCCTTCAGTGTTCCTTCCTCAGTCGTCCTCATCGACAGTGTTCCTTCCTCAGATCAGATCAGTACAGCCCCCAGCAATGGCTGCACCGCCACCTGATGCTGGATCAGGTACAAATGTCACATATACTTTCCTTCACTCACTTAAGCCTTCTGCCTTCGCTGACACAAGTGCCCTGGCTCCCATGCAGATGATCCATTACACTGGGCGGTTGGATACGATGCCAACACCCCAAAGAACCTGTGCTTCGTGCGAGGGGATGAGGTCGTGCTGGAGCTGCAGTCCAAATTGTGTTTAACCACCCAGCAAGCTGAGGAGGCTCTACTGTTTGTCAGCTGGCGGGCAACTCCGACCCAGATCGGGCAACTGCTGGTTGCGGCGTCCAGCGACACACTCCCCCCTCATCTGCAGCAGTCCCTATGGGATAGACAGCAAGCGCTGATTCGCCTCTTACACACCCTGAACCAGAAGCAGCAGCAGCAGCAGCAGCAGCAGCAGCAGGGGGCAGCAGCTGGGGGCAGCAGGGGCAGCAGGTGGCGTGGAGGGTGCCGCAGCAGCTGCAGGTGGGGTGCCTGGCGCAGCAGCAGCAGCTGCAGGTGGGGTGCCAGGTGCTGCAGCAGCAGCTGCAGGTGGGGTGCCAGGTGCTGCAGCAGCGGCCCCTGCTGGGACAGGTTACGCAGCAATGGGCCCCTCAGCCGGCATGTATGCCGCCATGTGGGAAGCAGCAGGTAGCAATGCTGGCATGGCCTACGGTGGAGGCTCTGCTGAAGTCCCTGCTGGGGGCAGGGGTCGGGGAGGACGTGCAGGCGGAGGCAGGGGCGGAGGCAGGGGCGGAGGCAGGGGCGGAGGCAGGGGCGGAGGCAGGGGCGGCGGCAGGGGCAGAGCGGCGTGGGGTGGTAGGGGCCCAGCAAGTGATGAGAACGCAGCAGCAGCAGCAGCAGATGATGATGTGCCTGAGGAGGAGCCAGTACGGTCAGTGGATATACTCCCACCAGAACGTGCCCGGGTGACCAAGAAAGCAAAGAATGCCGCAGCAGTGGCGGCAGCAGCAGCAGCGGGGGAAGTGCAGGAGGGGGAGGCAGAGCGCGCGCTGAAAGCTCTACAGCAGAACGGCGCGCGCCCCTTCTGCAAGGCACCGCCTGGTCGCACGGGCGCTGGCCAGAACAAGACGCCATGCCCCGCAGGCTGCGGCAAAGAGCTGGCTCCCAACCAGGTGGGTGGAATGTCACCCTGGCCTTTAGGGCCAGCGTTCCAAGCCCGATGCATCTCTGGCCTGCACACCGGCTTTTGTGTGTTTACTTGTACTGTACATGTCTGGCAGCGTGCGCGCATGTGGGTGGGTGCGTGCATGTGTGTGGGGGCAGGGGAGCAGGGGGCAGGAAGGCTGCATGTCGCGCTGTTGGTGCACCTGTGGGTGCTGCTAGTGCATCACCCAGCTGCTGCATGCTCGCATATGACCAGCTGCAGCACAGTGGTTGAGGAAGAGTCACTGAAATGCTGGTCATGCTGCTGCTTGCTTGTGCAGGGGAGGTGCGACGGGTGTGACGTTGATGTGAAGAACTTCCGGGCGATGCTGGCGGCTTCCAATGACAGGGGCGTCTGGAAGCAGCCCAACAGGTCCTTGGGTGTGCTGAGGGAGAAGGCACAACAGGTGTACAACGCCACAAACGGCCAAACCCACGTCGGCCTCGTGGTGTACAGGCAGGGCCTGTCCAAGAACAAGCTGGTCGTCCTGGGTGAGGCATGCAGGCAACCACCTCTGTTTGTGTGCAGTCTCTGCTGCAATAGCTCCAAGCTCTGGTAGATATGTAGTGCTAGTTACGGCGGTATGCATCAAAGTACCAGGCAGCTGTCACACTGCGGCCAAACACAGGCGAGACCCTATCACCAGCGCTCGGTTGTGTTGTGCTGCACCGCCTACAACACCAAGTCTTGGAGCCCCTGCAAAGTCTCCCGCAGTCGGTTACTGCTGACACTGCTGCTATCACACGGTTTTGGCCGGGCCTGAACACTAGGTATTCAATCAACCAACTGATGTGTGTGTGTGTGTGTGTGTGTGTGTGTGTGTGTGTGTGTGTGTGTGTGTGTGTGTGTGTGTGTGTGTGTGTGTGTGTGTGTGTGTGTGTGTGTGTGTGTGTGTGTGTGTGTGTGTGTGTGTGTGTGTGTGTGTGTGTGTGTGTGTGTGTGTGTGTGTGTGTGTGTGTGTGTGTGTGTGTGTGGTGTGTGTGTGTGTGTGTGTGTGTGTGTGTGTGTGTGTGTGTGTGTGTGTGTGTGTGTGTGTGTGTGTGTGTGTGTGTGTGTGTGTGTGTGTGTGTGTGTGTGTGTGTGTGTGTGTGTGTGTGTGTGTGTGTGTGTGTGTGTGTGTGTGTGTGTGTGTGTGTGTGTTGGTTCAAACTTGCAGGCTATGGCAAGCTGGGCGACAGGATCAGGGATCACAAGCTGATCAATGGGCTTGTCAAGCAGTTCATGATTGCAATGGAAAGTGACGCTAAGGCAGCGCAGCAGGGGGCAGCAGGCAGCGGGGATGCGCTAAAGGAGCTGCTGCTGAGTGTGGAAGGCCTTGAGGAGTCAGACCGTGCCAGGTACCAGCAGAGCTTGGCAGCAGCGCGTGTCACTGTGGAGCAGCTGGGCAGCATGCCACCTGCGCAGCTGATGTTGGTGCAGAACGACACCAAGATCCCAAGTGGTACCTTGCTGCGCATAAGCGAGGCAGCAGCAGCACTAGCAGCAGCCGCAGACGCAGAGACAGAGACAGAAACAGCAGCAGGCGCAGAAACAGCCGGTTGAGTGGCGTGGCAGGGTCTTTGCTGTAGTTGGTGAGGGGGCCCCACGTTGAGGGCTGACGACACCAAGTGCAGGGATGCCTCGATCTCAAGTGTTGGTTGATCCACTGCTTGGCAGTGTCAGGACTGATTCCGGCTGCTGCCCAATGGATGGGCTGTTGGAGTTGTTGTTAGTGCTGAGAGTAGCTTGAGCAGCAGTGGGTGATTGTGCCACATGAGATGGCCACTTGTCCAGTGGTCAAAAGGGCATGACAGTTGTGTCATGTGCCTGTTGAGTCTCTGACCGTGCGAGGGTCATGTGCCGGGGTGCGTGCCTGGTAGGGCATGCCTAAATTCCATTCTTGTAGGGAGAGTGTATGCTGTTGGAGTCAAGCAGCTCAGGAGGGGGCAGAAATCCCTTGGGGGCAGAAATCATAGAGTGTAAACCTTTGAGAACCTTTGAGAACCTTTTGAGAACCTAGTACAAGAGAAGCAGTTATATCCATAGCAGGAGCAGACATCAGAAGCTCACGGCCCCATGCGATGGTGTTCACGCAGGTATCCAGCATCAGCAGCAGCCAGCTTCACATGCAGCACTGACGGCAGATTGCATGCACAGCAGCTTGCAACCATACTGTCTGTGACGTACAATCAGCACCTTTCTGTCATGGTGTCAATGCAAGACACTGAACATACCATAGATTACAGCATCACACACAAAAGTTGTGTGTTTGCAAGGAGGCGGCCAGCAGTAGAACAGCTTGCACTCCGCGGCGAGGCGTATCT
Organism: Desmodesmus armatus; assembly: GCA_007449985.2. Taxonomy (NCBI): domain Eukaryota; kingdom Viridiplantae; phylum Chlorophyta; class Chlorophyceae; order Sphaeropleales; family Scenedesmaceae; genus Desmodesmus; species Desmodesmus armatus. The sequence goes on from VIIQ02000643.1 coordinate 529,671, forward strand.
GAAGCATTGCAAGCTGCGGCCTGCAACCGCCACAAACAGCCAGCACCGCCCCTGAGGGCTCTGAGAACCCCACAACCCTACTCCATGGCCCCTATGACACAAACATTGTAGGGGGGTGCATCCTCAGAAACCCGCTGGCGTGGCCGCAATGCTGCTAGCAATGCTTGCAAGCAAAGGGTGGTGTGTGGGGGGAGGTGGAGGGGGGGGGGGGGGGGTAAATGGCCTGTCCCTTGATGCCTGGCTCCTCAAATGTGACATGTGGCCTTCAGTTTGAGCCTGTAGGTACTTGTTGGCAGTGGCGCGCTGTGCTGAGCATTGCGTCATGGCCTCGCAAGGGGGGTTTTGATGCCCCAAAACAAGGGATTTTGAGTTTTTGGGGCGATGTGAGTTGAAAACAGGCTGCTTATGCTGTGGGAATCACTGCCAGAGTCTCCTATGGTACCAAATCCATTGCCTAAGGCTTGTTTGGTCCCCTGTACAGGCAGCGCTACCTGTCGCTTGTCGCCAAGTGGTGTGACATGAGGCGTATCTGAAGCATTGCAAGCTGCGGCCTGCAACCGCCACAAACAGCCAGCACCGCCCCTGAGGGCTCTGAGAACCCCACAACCCTACTCCATGGCCCCTATGACACAAACATTGTAGGGGGGTGCATCCTCAGAAACCCGCTGGCGTGGCCGCAATGCTGCTAGCAATGCTTGCAAGCAAAGGGTGGTGTGTGTGTGTGTGTGGGGGGGGGGGGTTGGGGGGGGGGGGGGGGGGGTGGAGGGGGGGGGGGTAAATGGCCTGTCCCTTGATGCCTGGCTCCTCAAATGTGACATGTGGCCTTCAGTTTGAGCCTGTAGGTACTTGTTGGCTGTGGCGCGCTGTGCTGAGCATTGCGTCATGGCCTCGCAAGGGGGGTTTTGATGCCCCAAAACAAGGGATTTTGAGTTTTTGGGGCGATGTGAGTTATGGTTGAAAACAGGGTAAATGGCCTGTCCCTTGATGCCTGGCTCCTCAAATGTGACATGTGGCCTTCAGTTTGAGCCTGTAGGTACTTGTTGGCAGTGGCGCGCTGTGCTGGACACTTTCAAACAGCCAACATGCCACTGCTACCAACCAATCGTATGAAACTCATCAGCACCAGAGGGGCTTACTTGACAGAGACCTGCTTGGCAGCTGCAAACAATGACTAGGCGCTGAGACAGATAAATAATGCTGGATTTGGTCAAAAGCTGTTGTGTGCTGAACATCTACCTGTTGGACTGTAGGAGGCTGTAGAAAGCTGGGTTTCCCGTGCTTGCTTTGAACAAGTTGCCCAGTCAGCGTGACTTGCCCTTTGCATGTGCAAGTCACCCGCAACCCCGGCGATTGACTCAACTGATTTGCCCTCTTCACTGAGTGTGCCACAAGACTCATGAGCCCCTCCTTGCACATGCTGAGACTCCAACAACGTTGCTGCCACCCTTGCCCATGCACCAGGGTGGTACACGGTGGCACCCCCCGCGCTACAAAACTTGAATTGAATCAGTGTGCTACCATAGTGCAGCACTACAATGATGATACTCTGCTAAAATGCAGCAGCAGCAGCACCAAGCTGCACTGCTCAATGACAACCCCGTAATCACCTCCCTGCACAGGTCAAACAACCATATCTTCTGCCGCGCATGCGGCCGAACAAGCTTGCTGACTGGGGCGCAGGCAGCACCACACCTGCTGCCTACCACAAAGTGCGCGGCATAGACAGCGCGGGATGCATGCTGCCTTGCGGCAGCATTGCACACCCAACAGTACAGCAGACGATGCAGCAGCAAGCTGCGCTCAACCCTGCCGGCGCTCATCCCTGATGGCCTGCTGTGTTGCCCGTGCTGCCGTCAGCTGCCGACGCACTGCATGCAGGCCAGACCGAGTCAACGCCAACAATCCCTCATGTAGAGCCTGGTCCCCAGCCTGTGCAGGCTGCACCCAGCTTGTATACACACCGCTGCCACTGTCCCTAAGCTGCGCTTCTTGCTGCTCATAATACATCACCAGGCTGTCTGCATCACCCTTGATCTTGATCTTGTGCTCTTGTGCCCGCAGCAGGCCATTGTATGCCGCCCAGTACTTCAGCTTGTCCTTAAACAGCCGCACACCTGCAACAGTACAGCACCAAAGTACTACTCAACGGTTGACGGGCGCATGGCCAAGGCCTGCACTCAGCTTCATTGAAACCTGCATCATCCCAGCATGCGTACCTTAGCCAAGGGGTTCTGACTGATAACGGTAGTTAATTAGGTCTTGGTTTAGTAGCTTATTTTCAGTATTGTATATAGATTTCAGCATAGCTCTATGCCTGTGCCTGAGCGCTTTCACCACCACACTAGCCTTGAGATCTCAACCAACCGTTGACACAGCCCCTCAAGCATCATGTTGTGTCACAACCTGCTCACCTGTTGCATCCTCAGGAATGCCCCTGAAGGCCCAAGGGAAGTCTCCAGCCACCACTTGCTCGGCCGTGATGTCATCTGGCCTGTTGTTGCTGCCCTGTGCCCTGATGCAGTTGTACTTGTCGACCAGCTGCTTGATGCGCGCTTTGTGGTCGCCCATACGGTCCTGCACCGCCTTGCGCTCTTTGGGGGTCAGCAGTGCTGACCCCTTGTCAGGTTGACCTGCAGCACAACAATGGCTACTGAGTGATGCCAGCTTACAGAGCAGGGGTGCAACAACCCAGAGACTGCACAGAGGAAAGGAACTGACTAGTTCAGTTCTGCTCTGTCATGTTGAATATAGCTAGCACGCAAAACTGACATATGTTGGCACGGGTTACATGATGTTGTCCCCCCCCCTGCCCCCCAGTCGCATAGTCTCACCTTTGAGCTTGTACATCTGCTTCTGCACCATCAGGTACGTAGCCTCCATAGCATCCTCGTAGTCACAGCACTGGTACTCTGCCAGCTCCTGCAACCACTGCTGCACCCCCACACCACCGTTGCCTGTGGCCGCCCAGAGGTGTAGCTTGTTGTGCATTGCAGCAACCTGCTGCGCAAATGTTAACACCCTGGATGCTGTTCCACCTGCTGAGCCAACCCCCTGCAAACCGCCCACCTGCCGCTGCAGTGACTGGATGTCCAGCAAAAGATCAGCTGCCAGTTGAGCCATGGAAGGCAAGGGCTGCTGCTGCTGCTGCTGACCTTGTTGCCCCTGCCCAGCTGGCTGTGTGGAGGGGCCTGGTTGTGCGCTGCTGCCATGCACTGCACCCCAGCTGGCGCAGGGCTCCAAGCGCTGCCTGAGATTCTGCAGACTGCAAACAGCACACGCTACGGAGGGTACTGGAGTGCATGGCTGACGTGGCAGGCGTGATGTCCTGGACCTGCTGCTGTGTCACTACCAACTGGGTGGGCAGCTCCGCAACCAGGCGGGCCACTTTTACATCACCAGCAGCGCGCTTGAGGCCGATGTTCTCCACCACCTTGGCAATCCAGGCATACCACTTGCACACCAGGTCTCCAAAGAAGAAGCGCCCTCTGAGCTGGGACAGCACTGCGTGCAGCGCATGATAGCAGTGCATGCAGACAAACGCTGTGCATACCACAACACGATGTGAGCCCAACACACCCAAGGGCCATGTCGTGACTGTACACCCAAAGAGAGTTTGTTGTACTGCTGCTATCTGCGCGATAGCCTAGTGATTTCAAAGTGATGGGGAAAAATCGGTGATGCTGCATGGGATGCACAAATAAAACCCAGACAGCAGAATGAGCCTAGCAAAAACAACACGACGCGCAACTGTGCTCACCAGCCAGCATCAGGTAGGCATAGCCGTACCGCTCGTGGCCGTAGGCAGCGGGCATTGTGGCCATGCTGAGCAGGACCAGGTGCGGGCACCCCAGCAGGAACCGCCCTGTGACCCGCTTATTGTCGGCGCGCCCCTTGCGGTCACCGGCTGCATGGTAGCTGCTGTTGCCACACAGCTTGTCTTGCTTGACGCGGTCGCTGCAGGCGTCCACAAGGTCCATCACACCTCGGTCGTGCCTGATGCAAGTACAGGTCAGCACACAGGCTCAGGGCCACACAGGCTTGTGCGGACCAAGTGGCCTTCCGTCGCATGCAGCTATGCAAGAAGCCGGACTGCAGCCATTGCCGGATCTGAGAGCACAAAGACGCACGTGTCAACACTCTCGCACATTGCGGTATGATGAGGCAACCATCTCAACAATACTGCACTGCTGGCTGCACAGCAGTGCCCCACATTGGGCACCCTAGGCCTAGAGACGGCACATCCCACCTGTCAGGCACCGCCAGGCTGCCTGGAACGCCCTCATATCTGCTCCTGTAGTTGTTCTGCTGCAGGTCCAACACGTCCAGTTTGAGGTTGCCGTCGGCATGGGCGCAGTGCAGGTGTGTGCCCCCACAGCACACAGGGCACTCCTCCTGCTTGACACCACAGCACCGCTCCAGGTGATGCTGCAGCTCCCGGAACACTGTGTAGCCACTGCTCAAAGCCTCATGGTCAATGCTCGCACCTGTAAGGCAAAGGGGGGGGGGATGCAGCGAGTGCGCCTGTGAGATATCTGTGGTAGTCTCCGGTGCGTCAACCGACAACAAAGCTGTTATAAAACGCTGACCTGTGTTGGACACTTGTGCGCGCGTTTGCCGACAGCATCAAGCCATTGAAGGTTCAAGAATGGTGGTGGAGGGCAGGGCGGGCGACAATGCAAAGCTCAATTCAGCCATGCAGTTGGTCAACAGACATGGGATGTTCTGGCAGCCCACCTGGTTGTAAACACGGGCACCAACTGCATCCAGAGCCTTGGCACGACTCTCCCACCCTGTCGGGCGCTGAAGCAGCAGCTCTTGCCGAATGCGGGTGACCTCACGCAGCTCCAAGAACGTCTGGTTGTTGGAGTGCAGGCTGTGAGGGTACAGCCTCAACTGCAGCAAGTCCGCCCATGACTGCCACTTCTCCTTCCCACAGCCGCTGCAGATGTAGAGGGCCTTGACAAAATCAAGGCGGCCTGCAGCACATGCATGCAGCAAAGGAGGGCAGCAACATCATGGAACACAGTCAAACGCAAGGCAGCTGACTGTGCACACGGGCAGCCACAAGGGTGGGATGGTGAGGTTAGCTGCAGCTCAGCTGCCAAGGATTGCTACAACTCCTGCATCCATTGGCACCGGCTGCCATACGGTTCTCTTTCACCAGCCCAAAGCCTGTCTTCCATACGCACCATAGCCTGTGATGACGATAAGCTTCTTCTGCTTGTCCTTGTCATATGTAGCGGGAGCCAACGTCCAGCCCCCGCTGCCACAACTGCATGGACCTGGTGGCGTGTTATAGCACCTCGGGAGATCCACCCAGTCCTCCTGCTGTGGGTCATACTGCAGCTGAGTGGGCCTCAGCGGCTGCCTGAACCCATTCAGCAGGCTCTCGCGTTCATGGGTGTGCGCCCAGCTGTGCTGCTGCTGGTCGTGTGCTTCACACAGCAGCAGCCCACCCTGCTGGCAGCTGCAGCACCTGACTGTTGCCACTGCTGAACAGCCTGTGTGCTGGCACTGCAGACCTGCTGGCACTGCCTGTGCTTTCACCAAGGCTTCCAGCAACTCAGCCACTTGTGCCTGCTTGAGGCCCTCTGGGTCCTGCTCACGAAGGCGCTCCTCTGCAGGCAGTCAAGGTGAAGCAGTGGCGACGAAGCACTTAGTGATCGCCTTGGTGTTGATTGCTGAGAGCGAAGCCAGCACTGCTCAGGTGATGCGGCAGCATTGACCACAACACCTACCTCTGAACCTGCTGTCAAGCTCTGCCACCATGCCAACCTCATCTGCAGACAGCTGCTGCAGGTTTTGCTCAAAGGTGCTGTTAGGGTGTGCACCGTGCTGCTGCTGCTGTTGCTGCGATGGCCCGTCCCTTGCCCAGCTGCCTGCTGTGGGAGTGTCGGACCCCTGTGCTCCTGGTGCTGCCGTTCCTGCTGCTACAACTCCATTCTCTAAGTCGAGCCTTGTTGCTGGCCAGCTCCTGCCGCAGCTTGTCGCCAAGTGGTGTGACATGAGGCGTATCTGAAGCATTGCAAGCTGCGGCCTGCAACCGCCACAAACAGCCAGCACCGCCCCTGAGGGCTCTGAGAACCCCACAACCCTACTCCATGGCCCCTATGACACAAACATTGTAGGGGGGTGCATCCTCAGAAACCCGCTGGCGTGGCCGCAATGCTGCTAGCAATGCTTGCAAGCAAAGGGTGGTGTGTGGGGGGAGGTGGAGGGGGGGGGGGGGTAAATGGCCTGTCCCTTGATGCCTGGCTCCTCAAATGTGACATGTGGCCTTCAGTTTGAGCCTGTAGGTACTTGTTGGCAGTGGCGCGCTGTGCTGAGCATTGCGTCATGGCCTCGCAAGGGGGTTTTGATGCCCCAAAACAAGGGATTTTGAGTTTTTGGGGCGATGTGAGTTGAAAACAGGCTGCTTATGCTGTGGGAATCACTGCCAGAGTCTCCTATGGTACCAAATCCATTGCCTAAGGCTTGTTTGGTCCCCTGTACAGGCAGCGCTACCTGTCGCTTGTCGCCAAGTGGTGTGCCATGAGGCGTATCTGAAGCATTGCAAGCTGCGGCCTGCAACCGCCACAAACAGCCAGCACCGCCCCTGAGGGCTCTGAGAACCCCACAACCCTACTCCATGGCCCCTATGACACAAACATTGTAGGGGGGTGCATCCTCAGAAACCCGCTGGCGTGGCCGCAATGCTGCTAGCAATGCTTGCAAGCAAAGGGTGGTGTGTGTGTGGGGGGGGGGGGGTTGGGGGGGGGGGGGGAGGTGGAGGGGGGGGGGGGGGTAAATGGCCTGTCCCTTGATGCCTGGCTCCTCAAATGTGACATGTGGCCTTCAGTTTGAGCCTGTAGGTACTTGTTGGCTGTGGCGCGCTGTGCTGAGCATTGCGTCATGGCCTCGCAAGGGGGGTTTTGATGCCCCAAAACAAGGGATTTTGAGTTTTTGGGGCGATGTGAGTTATGGTTGAAAACAGGGTAAATGGCCTGTCCCTTGATGCCTGGCTCCTCAAATGTGACATGTGGCCTTCAGTTTGAGCCTGTAGGTACTTGTTGGCAGTGGCGCGCTGTGCTGGACACTTTCAAACAGCCAACATGCCACTGCTACCAACCAATCGTATGAAACTCATCAGCACCAGAGGGGCTTACTTGACAGAGACCTGCTTGGCAGCTGCAAACAATGACTAGGCGCTGAGACAGATAAATAATGCTGGATTTGGTCAAAAGCTGTTGTGTGCTGAACATCTACCTGTTGGACTGTAGGAGGCTGTAGAAAGCTGGGTTTCCCGTGCTTGCTTTGAACAAGTTGCCCAGTCAGCGTGACTTGCCCTTTGCATGTGCAAGTCACCCGCAACCCCGGCGATTGACTCAACTGATTTGCCCTCTTCACTGAGTGTGCCACAAGACTCATGAGCCCCTCCTTGCACATGCTGAGACTCCAACAACGTTGCTGCCACCCTTGCCCATGCACCAGGGTGGTACACGGTGGCACCCCCCGCGCTACAAAACTTGAATTGAATCAGTGTGCTACCATAGTGCAGCACTACAATGATGATACTCTGCTAAAATGCAGCAGCAGCAGCACCAAGCTGCACTGCTCAATGACAACCCCGTAATCACCTCCCTGCACAGGTCAAACAACCATATCTTCTGCCGCGCATGCGGCCGAACAAGCTTGCTGACTGGGGCGCAGGCAGCACCACACCTGCTGCCTACCACAAAGTGCGCGGCATAGACAGCGCGGGATGCATGCTGCCTTGCGGCAGCATTGCACACCCAACAGTACAGCAGACGATGCAGCAGCAAGCTGCGCTCAACCCTGCCGGCGCTCATCCCTGATGGCCTGCTGTGTTGCCCGTGCTGCCGTCAGCTGCCGACGCACTGCATGCAGGCCAGACCGAGTCAACGCCAACAATCCCTCATGTAGAGCCTGGTCCCCAGCCTGTGCAGGCTGCACCCAGCTTGTATACACACCGCTGCCACTGTCCCTAAGCTGCGCTTCTTGCTGCTCATAATACATCACCAGGCTGTCTGCATCACCCTTGATCTTGATCTTGTGCTCTTGTGCCCGCAGCAGGCCATTGTATGCCGCCCAGTACTTCAGCTTGTCCTTAAACAGCCGCACACCTGCAACAGTACAGCACCAAAGTACTACTCAACGGTTGACGGGCGCATGGCCAAGGCCTGCACTCAGCTTCATTGAAACCTGCATCATCCCAGCATGCGTACCTTAGCCAAGGGGTTCTGACTGATAACGGTAGTTAATTAGGTCTTGGTTTAGTAGCTTATTTTCAGTATTGTATATAGATTTCAGCATAGCTCTATGCCTGTGCCTGAGCGCTTTCACCACCACACTAGCCTTGAGATCTCAACCAACCGTTGACACAGCCCCTCAAGCATCATGTTGTGTCACAACCTGCTCACCTGTTGCATCCTCAGGAATGCCCCTGAAGGCCCAAGGGAAGTCTCCAGCCACCACTTGCTCGGCCGTGATGTCATCTGGCCTGTTGTTGCTGCCCTGTGCCCTGATGCAGTTGTACTTGTCGACCAGCTGCTTGATGCGCGCTTTGTGGTCGCCCATACGGTCCTGCACCGCCTTGCGCTCTTTGGGGGTCAGCAGTGCTGACCCCTTGTCAGGTTGACCTGCAGCACAACAATGGCTACTGAGTGATGCCAGCTTACAGAGCAGGGGTGCAACAACCCAGAGACTGCACAGAGGAAAGGAACTGACTAGTTCAGTTCTGCTCTGTCATGTTGAATATAGCTAGCACGCAAAACTGACATATGTTGGCACGGGTTACATGATGTTGTCCCCCCCCCTGCCCCCCAGTCGCATAGTCTCACCTTTGAGCTTGTACATCTGCTTCTGCACCATCAGGTACGTAGCCTCCATAGCATCCTCGTAGTCACAGCACTGGTACTCTGCCAGCTCCTGCAACCACTGCTGCACCCCCACACCACCGTTGCCTGTGGCCGCCCAGAGGTGTAGCTTGTTGTGCATTGCAGCAACCTGCTGCGCAAATGTTAACACCCTGGATGCTGTTCCACCTGCTGAGCCAACCCCCTGCAAACCGCCCACCTGCCGCTGCAGTGACTGGATGTCCAGCAAAAGATCAGCTGCCAGTTGAGCCATGGAAGGCAAGGGCTGCTGCTGCTGCTGCTGACCTTGTTGCCCCTGCCCAGCTGGCTGTGTGGAGGGGCCTGGTTGTGCGCTGCTGCCATGCACTGCACCCCAGCTGGCGCAGGGCTCCAAGCGCTGCCTGAGATTCTGCAGACTGCAAACAGCACACGCGCGCGGCGCAAGCACGCACAACACATGACAGCGATATGGTCGACTCTGTTCATGGGCAAGCAAATCATTCACCAGGCAGTCCTCAACCTCAGGCACAGCATGCCTGGCCGAACAGACCCGCCCTGATACATACTGTCACAGTTGACCCAGCAAGCCAGGTTACTACTGCGGCACAGCTTGGGCTTTGCAGTGCCGTCTACGAGTGATTGCATCTTGCTGACCTGCTGATTGTCATAGCAACACTCCTATGTCATACACCCAGCAAAGACTGTCAGGCTGAGGCTGGCGGTTGTAACCAACATGCACATGTCCGGTGCATCCAGGTTGACCCACCTGCGTTCAAGCTTTGGCAGCTTTTGCTTCAGCTTGCTGACCAGCTGCTGCACCTGAAACATCATGTCATCATCGGACAACACCAGGTCAGCGCCGTTGAAGCACGCCAGCACATCAGCCAGAGTCCTGGTTTCCTGCACAGCCTTGATCAGCTGGACATACTGCGCCGCAGGAGACAGCTTCTGGTTGGCACGCCGTGAATGCTCTGCGGGCAGGGCAAAGCACATGACATCAATTCACAACCGCTTAGTGCCACCGTTTGCACTCACCAACACACCAGACATGAGTGTCGCTGCGGCGGCACCGGTGACCTTTGGCTTGCTGTTGTAGTAAGATCGCAGCGGCTGAAGCTGCCGTGTCTGTCAACAAAAACAAGTGGATAGGGCACCGGTGACCTTTGGCTTGCTGGCGCAGTGTTGATGATCATCAAGCGCACGCATGGCAGCCCGGCGTGGCATGCAGGTGGCTAGTATTCAAACTTGCAGCGCAGCACGGTGGATGTATTTGGCATTTGTAAGACCATGCACACCTTGAGCTGCTGCCACAACGGCTGCACCGATGGCCTCAATGACTTCTCTCTGCTGGATATCCACGCCGTAGACGCTGGCCGCTTCCTCGTATGCGCTTTGCCAAGCCTTGCCTGCAGCTTGTAGCTTGGCCAGTGCTCCAGTAGTGTCATCAAAGAACCTGCGCAACACATAACAACCTTTGTGTGCAGCTACCTTGGCAATGCAGGGAGGTGGGCAGCATGCATCATCAGCAGCTGCTGGAATGTTCATGACACGAACCCCTGGTGACCACTCAGCTGGCTCCTGGAGGTCTGTCATCTGCGCACCGTACCACCTGCAGCGTGCCATCAGGTGACGCGCAACGTGCTCTGGAATCTCAATTATGCGCACAGTACGGCTTATGACAGTGATGGCTTAGGCTTACCGTTTGTGCAGTGTGCCGCACAGGTTGCGTTGTTTGTCCAGGTTCCAGTCCCAAAGCACTTCAGTCAGGTGATTGGTGCTGCCTGTGTGCAAGGTACGGCACAAACAATGTTTGACTGGCAACCCAGGAAATGCTTAGTACTAGCTGTTGTGTGGCAGATCTTGGCATGCAGCATGTTGACCTGAGATATGAGACCACAAAGCTGGCCCAGAAGAAGGCAGCTGCTGCCTGCTTGCAAGCAAAAGAGCTAGCTCCGCTGGTCACCAAAATGTGGTGCGGCAGTACGTGTAATACACCCCTATTAACCCTACCACTTACCGCCTGGAGACATCCGCCTGACAATGAACCCCCAGGGGCTGACAAAGGCGTTAATCCGCTCAGTGAACTCTCCATCTTCAAGACCTAGCCCGGTGCGGTACAAGGGGCCAAAGAGGACCTGGTTTGAGCACAAACATATCAGGCAGGTGTCCACATGAGCAGGCTGCAAACTGTGTGTTGAGTCGAAACAGGCTGCCAGTCAGGCAACCTACATAGTCACAACACGGACAATAAGTAACCGTGCAACGTATGCATGGCGTCCCCCCATGCACACTGCACGGCACAAACAGGCGCAACGGGTTGAAAGCCACAACACTATCCTGAAGACATACGCAAACCTGAAAGCCATGTGTCACTGAATGCCAGCGCACGCGTGCACCCCTCCCCCCCCAAACCTGCGCGTGCACCCACCCGCAATCATGCCCACACATGAACCTACATGCAAGAAGGCATGCATGCATCTCCCCACATAACCCTAGAAGAAAAACATTGCGTGCTTGTGCCCTTACACACGTGCATGCTCCTTCACACATTCCAGCTGCCGCAACCCAGATGTGCTAGCAAGCTCCCTAGTCAGCGGCCTTGCGTGTGGTGCACCTGATCGCACACCCAATCCATTGTCTGCCCTGCTGATCATCATACTTGCTGATCACCTACTTGCGCGCACTGCTGACCATCAGCTGCTTGCAGCCTGCTTGCCACTTTGTTTTGCGCACTCATGACCCCCCCCCCTCACACACACCCAAGCTGCAAGTGGCCCACTCTGTCCATCCCACAAGCACACCTCACCTGGCACCACCAGACATGGGTACTGGAGTGCATGGCTGACGTGGCAGGCGTGATGTCCTGGACCTGCTGCTGTGTCACTACCAACTGGGTGGGCAGCTCCGCAACCAGGCGGGCCACTTTTACATCACCAGCAGCGCGCTTGAGGCCGATGTTCTCCACCACCTTGGCAATCCAGGCATACCACTTGCACACCAGGTCTCCAAAGAAGAAGCGCCCTCTGAGCTGGGACAGCACTGCGTGCAGCGCATGATAGCAGTGCATGCAGACAAACGCTGTGCATACCACAACACGATGTGAGCCCAACACACCCAAGGGCCATGTCGTGACTGTACACCCAAAGAGAGTTTGTTGTACTGCTGCTATCTGCGCGATAGCCTAGTGATTTCAAGTGATGGGGAAAAATCGGTGATGCTGCATGGGATGCACAAATAAAACCCAGACAGCAGAATGAGCCTAGCAAAAACAACACGACGCGCAACTGTGCTCACCAGCCAGCATCAGGTAGGCATAGCCGTACCGCTCGTGGCCGTAGGCAGCGGGCATTGTGGCCATGCTGAGCAGGACCAGGTGCGGGCACCCCAGCAGGAACCGCCCTGTGACCCGCTTATTGTCGGCGCGCCCCTTGCGGTCACCGGCTGCATGGTAGCTGCTGTTGCCACACAGCTTGTCTTGCTTGACGCGGTCGCTGCAGGCGTCCACAAGGTCCATCACACCTCGGTCGTGCCTGATGCAAGTACAGGTCAGCACACAGGCTCAGGGCCACACAGGCTTGTGCGGACCAAGTGGCCTTCCGTCGCATGCAGCTATGCAAGAAGCCGGACTGCAGCCATTGCCGGATCTGAGAGCACAAAGACGCACGTGTCAACACTCTCGCACATTGCGGTATGATGAGGCAACCATCTCAACAATACTGCACTGCTGGCTGCACAGCAGTGCCCCACATTGGGCACCCTAGGCCTAGAGACGGCACATCCCACCTGTCAGGCACCGCCAGGCTGCCTGGAACGCCCTCATATCTGCTCCTGTAGTTGTTCTGCTGCAGGTCCAACACGTCCAGTTTGAGGTTGCCGTCGGCATGGGCGCAGTGCAGGTGTGTGCCCCCACAGCACACAGGGCACTCCTCCTGCTTGACACCACAGCACCGCTCCAGGTGATGCTGCAGCTCCCGGAACACTGTGTAGCCACTGCTCAAAGCCTCATGGTCAATGCTCGCACCTGTAAGGCAAAGGGGGGGGGATGCAGCGAGTGCGCCTGTGAGATATCTGTGGTAGTCTCCGGTGCGTCAACCGACAACAAAGCTGTTATAAAACGCTGACCTGTGTTGGACACTTGTGCGCGCGTTTGCCGACAGCATCAAGCCATTGAAGGTTCAAGAATGGTGGTGGAGGGCAGGGCGGGCGACAATGCAAAGCTCAATTCAGCCATGCAGTTGGTCAACAGACATGGGATGTTCTGGCAGCCCACCTGGTTGTAAACACGGGCACCAACTGCATCCAGAGCCTTGGCACGACTCTCCCACCCTGTCGGGCGCTGAAGCAGCAGCTCTTGCCGAATGCGGGTGACCTCACGCAGCTCCAAGAACGTCTGGTTGTTGGAGTGCAGGCTGTGAGGGTACAGCCTCAACTGCAGCAAGTCCGCCCATGACTGCCACTTCTCCTTCCCACAGCCGCTGCAGATGTAGAGGGCCTTGACAAAATCAAGGCGGCCTGCAGCACATGCATGCAGCAAAGGAGGGCAGCAACATCATGGAACACAGTCAAACGCAAGGCAGCTGACTGTGCACACGGGCAGCCACAAGGGTGGGATGGTGAGGTTAGCTGCAGCTCAGCTGCCAAGGATTGCTACAACTCCTGCATCCATTGGCACCGGCTGCCATACGGTTCTCTTTCACCAGCCCAAAGCCTGTCTTCCATACGCACCATAGCCTGTGATGACGATAAGCTTCTTCTGCTTGTCCTTGTCATATGTAGCGGGAGCCAACGTCCAGCCCCCGCTGCCACAACTGCATGGACCTGGTGGCGTGTTATAGCACCTCGGGAGATCCACCCAGTCCTCCTGCTGTGGGTCATACTGCAGCTGAGTGGGCCTCAGCGGCTGCCTGAACCCATTCAGCAGGCTCTCGCGTTCATGGGTGTGCGCCCAGCTGTGCTGCTGCTGGTCGTGTGCTTCACACAGCAGCAGCCCACCCTGCTGGCAGCTGCAGCACCTGACTGTTGCCACTGCTGAACAGCCTGTGTGCTGGCACTGCAGACCTGCTGGCACTGCCTGTGCTTTCACCAAGGCTTCCAGCAACTCAGCCACTTGTGCCTGCTTGAGGCCCTCTGGGTCCTGCTCACGAAGGCGCTCCTCTGCAGGCAGTCAAGGTGAAGCAGTGGCGACGAAGCACTTAGTGATCGCCTTGGTGTTGATTGCTGAGAGCGAAGCCAGCACTGCTCAGGTGATGCGGCAGCATTGACCACAACACCTACCTCTGAACCTGCTGTCAAGCTCTGCCACCATGCCAACCTCATCTGCAGACAGCTGCTGCAGGTTTTGCTCAAAGGTGCTGTTAGGGTGTGCACCGTGCTGCTGCTGCTGTTGCTGCGATGGCCCGTCCCTTGCCCAGCTGCCTGCTGTGGGAGTGTCGGACCCCTGTGCTCCTGGTGCTGCCGTTCCTGCTGCTGCAACTTCTGTTCTCTGAGTCGAGCCTTGTTGCTGGCCAGCTCCTGCCGCAGCTCTGACTCGAGGTGCTGGGCATTGGCCTCTGCTGTTGCTCCTGCCTCTGCTGCTGTCCGCTTCTTTCTGACCCGCTTGGGTTTGTCTCCATTAGCTGCTGCACTCTGCGCTATCTCATCAGCTAGCAAAGTTTCTAGCTCCTCTGTTGTGTAGTCACGCTTTGGCATTGGCCTGATCTGAACTAGTCGTTGATCTCAACAAGGCTTGCTTGCTGTGGAGTGGGGACGTTCAGCGCTGAGAGATACCAAGATACTTGAAATCGTTTCTCAGCGATAAATGATGATGCCTGCGGCAGTCTGGGGCTTCAGGGATGATAAAATCCTTAAAGGAGGTGTGTTGGTTGCATGTGTGCAACAAGGTATGTAACAACTACGTTGAACGCTGACGTGCAACCTGGACCTGGGACGAGTTTGCACGCATATGTGCAACAAGGACCCCCGCGCCATAAGGCAACGGCTGACAGTGAAATGCAAACACTGCAAGGATTGTGGCACTGCAAAGTCATTGCCGTTGGAGTTTGATACGTATGCCGTAAGCGCCGCTGCCTTGCTGCCTGCAGATGACAGTGTCATGGAAACGCCGAAAAAAATTGTGCCACTTGTCCTGCAAGGGCTTTGCCCAAAACGGCCAGATTTGAAATCCTGATGGCTTTGGTTGCACGCAGTACCAAGACAAGCGGCATGATATGACGATGAAACGGACACGATGGCATGTTGGGTGATGCAAGGCATGCGTGGGTGCACATTTGCGCGATGCAGTGTCCGACCGACATACAACCTGAAATTGTGGTGTTAGGTTGCTTGATTGAGGACTTGCAACAAAGCAAGGCCAATGGAGTGTTCCCATTAAGTTGAACTCAGTGAATTGAAGGGGGCCAATTCACTCCAAGTCCACGAGCAGCCAGTCCGCGGCCGATACGTAACCTTTGAGCATATGTACAGTCGAGTTGGAGCCCTTGCGGAGCCAGCCTGAGAGTGCTACTGCTGTCTCAGCATCAACCTGATCACGATTCAATTCACTCGAGAGGGCCCGCAGCGCCATGCTGGCCCACGTGCGCTAGCAATACTAGCTCGAACGATTTAGATTCAACGTTCCGTACCCATGTCGCGTTGCAAAGCGAAGTCAGCTGGCAGTGATCCAGCCAGACACTCTACTGCTGCAGAGCAAGAAGAGAAGCTCATGCGACAACGTCTGGCAGCTGACAATGCCGCTATCGACTACACGAGTGGATATCTCAAGCCTGGCACAGAGCTGCCGAGCCTGTGGCTCAGGGCACGTCAGAATGACTGCAGCCTGCAGTAGCGCTGGGGCGGGTGCTGTTGACACCACCCAGCACCACCCAGCAGGCCATGCTGCAGGAGCGCCACACCTATGGTCAGGAATTTGCCGTCTTCAACCCCTGCGTAAGTGCTGAGGTCTCCAGGGCATGCAGCAGAGCATCAGAGTCCAGCAGCAGAGTCTGGCCAGCAACGGCACAGATTACAAGGGCCGAAGCAGTACTGGCAGACAGCAGGTGTTGCAATCCCCCCTGACCCGTCTATTTTGTTCCCCTGCAGGTGACTCACTCAGTACTGCAAGATTGGTCAGCTGAGGTTCCCCAAGTGCCGGTGGTGTGGGGTACTGCCGGGCAATGGGTGGAGGCAGGGCACCCGCTGTATCCTGCTGCTGGATGGCCAGCAGAAGGTGTTCAGCCAGGGCATGACACATTAGGGACACCCCAGCCACAACGGTGAGCTTCAAGCAGTGTGGTGTGTTGATGGTACACTGCTTCGACAGCTGTTGTTTCCATTGAGGCTGGGTTGCTCGCACTGGGGTGACTCAACCGCTCACTGTGCTGCTTCTTGTTTCCAGTGTGGGTTCCATGAGATTGGACGGTGCTGCATGCCGTGTTGAATCTACTGTGCCCTTGCTTCTGTGACTGCAGAGTACACCTTCAGCCCTTGGGACATGGCTGGAACTCAACTTTCAAGCCTGCCCTGCCTTGGGTGGAGGTGTTTCTGACCCGATGCAGCTGGTGCACAAGGGCATGCTGAGTGGTGAGTGCTGAGCTGGCTAGCTGTGCTGAGCAGGGTCATCAAACTTGGCTGGGCTGAGCTGGGGCATGTTGGTGCTGTTGCTGTCGGCACCTGAGGCTTCGTACATGCTAGTACCAACCATACTGCCAGGTGCTGACACGGCAGGGATGTTTTCTTGTTGTGTTTGCAGACCCCCCCTGTGTCAACTTGTACGTGGAGGTGGGCCAGAGCAAGTGAGCTGACTCTGTGTCACTGCCAGTGTGGCATGTCCAAGAATGAGGCAGCCAACCTTGAGGGGAGCGCAGCCTGCACACCACAGCCACAATGGCACAGCTCACTGCAGGAGGTGAGGGGGAGCAGAGGACACATGGGCCGTGATTGATTAGGACACACTTGTGTAGGTGGCTGAGGGGAGACGAGACCCTGCAAGAGGGTTTGGCACATGGTATTTTCTTCACAGTGTAGATATCGACACCTAGCTGCCTGACTGTGTTGTGTATGTACACCAGCAATGTACTTCATGTAACAAGTGGATGTATTTTGCACATGGCTGCTCAAGCTCACAAGCTGCCTGCTTTGTGTATCTGCAACTGCTTTATGGTGCAGGCTTTGCAGACCCCCCCCCCCCCTCAAAGCGCCATCGCAGGGCTGCTGACAGTAACAGCTGCACTGCTGGTGAAAAGGGGGCAGATGAGGATACGCAGCCAGCCCTCAAGCAGTGGCGCCAGCAGCAGACCCCCAGCTGGGCAACAGAAAGGGTTGCAACTGGGTTGGCAGCTGATGCAGTTGTGGGTGAGGTGCGAGGAGAGGAGGAGCAGCAACTGTTCATGCAGCTGCTGCCCCAGTTTCTTCCAGCCGACAGCAGCAACCTCTCTGAGGCTGCCAGCAAGCAGTGTTGACTTCAGGGCCATGCCAGACGCTTGGAATGCACAGGTGCCACTGTTGCACGGGGCTGGGAAAGCATTCACCTACAAGCAGGTCTTGCAGCTCAGGAAGCACTTCACCAAGGTCAGCATCCAGCACCGGCAGTCACTAGCTACCCAGCAAGTTCAGGACAGAGCAGCAATGGCAGCAGCTGCTGCTGCTGGAAACAATGGAGGGGCTGCAGCTGCTGCTGCTGCTGCTGCTGGCAGCAATGGAGGGCAGCAGCTGCTGCTGCTGGCAGCAATGGAGGCTGCTGCTGTTGCTGTTGCTGCTGCAAGTACAGATGCAGCAGCAGCTGGCTGCAGTAAGGAAGATGCTGCTGCTGTTGAAGCAGCAGCTGCAGCAGGCAGGGGCAATGTCCAGCAGCAAATGGCTTGGCAGGGTATCTTTGGGAAGCCCAGTGCAGCACCAGTGGCAGCAGTAAGCAGCCAACCAAGGGGTCCAAGGAAGGGTGGTGCTCGGGCCAACAAGAAGAGTGTGCTATGCACACTGGTGAGGATGCAGCAGCAGGTAGCAGCTGGCCAGCTGCCGCGAGATCAGCCTCTGACAGTAGATGCAGCAAGTGCATTCGCCGGGGGTGTGCAGGCAACGCATGCACACAAGCATGCGTTGCCTGCACACAAGCATGAGTGCACCTTCTGCAAGTGCTCAGGTTGCCAGAAAGGCAGTTGTGTGCTTGTGATTTGGTTGTGTTTGGTTGGGTGATGTCGAAGTGGTCTTGTGTGACACATGCTACTAGCATGTTTTGTCCACAGTGATCATCAGCATGACATGTATCTTTTTCTCTGTGAACCTGATTAATGGGCTGTATATGTGCCACATGTGGCCCGGCATACTTGTTTGCGATGATCAGCCATGTTGACATGCCTCTGATGCCAGCACTTGTGTGGTGCAAGCAAAGGAGTGGTTGCAGGATGGATTTTTGACTGTGTAGGCAGCAGTTTGTCATAGCTCAACAAGCATGAATCAACGTACAGCAACCAAGCAACTTGATAGAGGACTTCGGATTAGTCCCGAACATATTATACATCAAATGCAGTCAACAAATGGATTGCACAAGCCACGTCATGGCAGCCAGGGCTCTCTACCAAATTAGCGCGCCTAAACCACGTGACACACACACGCTTGTCAATTCATGCGCTGACGCGCGTGAATTGAGTTCAATTCACTTCAATCCACCCAATGTTTGGGGCGGCAAAGCCGCCATACCCCCCTTTTCCCGCCGTTCGCCCCATACTAGTGAATTAAACCCGGGGGGGGCAAGTTAGGCTAGAAGGCCATGTGCTATGCAGGCAATAACAAGCTCCAGTACCATCAAATGTAGTGTGGTGTTGATGTGAGAGAATTTGGCAGAGCTGAAGTGATGAAATTAGGCATGAGCGGGGGGGGGGGTGAAATGGTGGCACAAGCATAAATACACAACATGCAATTAGGCTAGAAGGCCATGTGCTATGCAGGCAATAACAAGCTCCAGTACCATCAAATGTAGTGTGGTGTTGATGTGAGAGACTTTGGCAGAGCTGAAGTGATGAAACTAGGCATGAGCAAGGGGTAGGGGGGGGGGGGGGGGAGTTGAAATGCTGTCTCAAGCATTGATACATATGATGCAATTTAGCATGGAGTGCCATGTGCTAAGCATTCATTGTCAAGCTCTAGTAGCATCAAATGCAGTGTGGTGTTGATGTGCAAGACTTTGGCAGAGCTGAAGTGATGAAATTAGGCATGAGCGGGGGGGGGTGAAATGGTGACACAAGCATAAATACACAACATGCAATTAAGGCTAGAAAGCCATGTGCCATGCAGGCAATAACGAGCTCCAGTAGCATCAAATTTAGTGTGGTGTTGATGTGAGAGATTTTGGCAGAGCTGAAGTGATGAAAATAGGCATGAGCAAGGGGTAGGGGGGGGAGGTGTTGAATTGCTGTCTCAAGCATTGATACATATGATGCAATTTAGCATGGAGTGCCATGTGCTATGCATTCATTGTCAAGCTCTAGTAGCATCAAATGCAGTGTGGTGTTGATGTGAGAGATTTTGGCAGAGCTGACGTGCTGAAACTAGGCATGAGCGGGTGGGGGGGGGGGGGGGGGGAGTATAAATGCTGGCACCAGCATAAATACACAACATTCAATTTGGGCTAGAAGGCCATGTGCTATGCAGGCAATAACAAGCTCCAGTACCATCAAATGTAGTGTGGTGTTGATGTGAGAGACTTTGGCAGAGCTGAAGTGATGAAAATAGGCATGAACAAGGGAAAGGGGGGGGGGGGGGTTGAAATGCTGTCTCAAGCATTGATACATATGATGCAATTTAGCATGGAGTGCCATGTGCTATGCATTCATTGTCAAGCTCTAGTAGCATCAAACGCAGTGTGGTGTTGATGTGAGAGATTTCGGCAGAGCTGACGTGCTGAAACTAGGCATGAGCGGGGGGGGTGAAATGGTGACACAAGCATAAATACACAACATGCAATTAAGGCTAGAAAGCCATGTGCCATGCAGGCAATAACGAGCTCCAGTAGCATCAAATTTAGTGTGGTGTTGATGTGAGAGATTTTGGCAGAGCTGAAGTGATGAAAATAGGCATGAGCAAGGGGTAGGAGGGGGGGGGGTTGAAATGCTGTCTCAAGCATTGATACATATGATGCAATTTAACATGGAGTGCCATGTGCTATGCATTCATTGTCAAGCTCTAGTAGCATCAAATGCAGTGTGGTGTTGATGTGCAAGACTTTGGCAGAGTTGAAGTGCTGAAACTAGGCATGAGCGGGGGGGGGGGGGGTGGTGGTGGTGGTGAAATTTTGACACAAGCATAAATACACAACATGCAATTAAGGCTAGAAGGCCATGTGCTATGCAGGCAATGACAAGCTCCAGTAGCATCAAATGCAGTGTGGTGTTGATGTGCAAGACTTTGACAGAGCTGAAGTGATGAAACTAGGCATGCGCGGGGGGGGGGGGGGGGTGAAATGATGACACAAGCATAAATACACAACATGCAATTAGGCTAGAAGGCCATGTGCTATGCAGGCAATAACGAGCTCCAGTAGCATCGAATTCAGTGTGGTGTTGACGTGAGAGATTTTGGCAGAGCTGAAGTGATGAAAATAGGCATGAGCAAGGGGTAGGAGGGGGGGGGGGTTGAAATGCTGTCTCAAGCATTGATACATATGATGCAATTTAACATGGAGTGCCATGTGCTATGCATTCATTGTCAAGCTCTAGTAGCATCAAATGCAGTGTGGTGTTGATGTGAGAGATTTCGGCAGAGCTGACGTGCTGAAACTAGGCATGCGCAGGCGGTGGGGGGGGGGGGGACAAGGGGGATGGGGGGAGTTGAACTGTTGTCATAGGCATGAATACACAGCATACTTTTTTGCATGGAGTGCCATGTGCTATGCAGGCCATTTCAAGCTCTAGTAGCATCAAATGCAGTGTGGTGTTGATTTGACAGACTTTGGCAGAGCTGAAGTGATGCAACTAGGCATGAGCGGGGGGGGGGGGGGTGGTGAAATGCTGGCACATGCATTAATACACAGCATGCCATTTTGGCTAGAAGGCCATGTGCTATGCAGGCAATAACAAGCTCCAGTAGCATCAAATGCAGTGTGGTTTTGGTGTGAGAGACTTTGGCAGAGCTTGTCGCACAACAACTTCTAAATGTTATCAGTAATGCTTACCCCTTGAGAACGATAAACACGTTGGACACCATCAACAATAATTGTTGAATTTTTAAAAAACTCTGACGAACAGCTTGTTCTAATGGTAATAGAACTTTGTAACGTTCAAAAATTCCTTTTAATAAAATAGGAAGACTAGAAACAAAAATCAAATGCAGTGTGGTGTTAATTTGACAGACTTTGGCAGAGCTGAAGTGATGCAACTAGGCATGAGCGGGGGGGGGGGGGAAATGCTGGCACATGCAGTAATACACAGCATGCAACTTAGGCTAGAAGGCCATGTCCTATCCAGGCAATTACAGGCTCCAGTAGCATCAAATGCAGTGTGGTGTTCATGTGAGAGACTTTGGCGGAGCTGATCCTGGGCATGAGCGGGGGGGGGGGGGTGGCAAAGGGGGGGGGGATATGCTGTGTCCAGCATCACTACACATCATGCAATTCTAGCCTAGAGTACTATGTGCTATGCATTCACTTTCGAGCTCCCGTATCATCAAATGCAGTGTGGTGTTTTTTGACAGACTTTGGCAGAGCTGAAGTGCTGAAACTAGGCATGAGCGGGGGGGGGGGGGGGGGGAGTATAAATACTGGCACAAGCATTAATACACAGCATGCAACTTAGGCTAGAAGTCCATGTGCTATACAGGCAACAACAAGCTTGAGTACCATCAAATGCAGTGTGGTGTTTATGTGAGAGGCTTTGGTAGAGTTGAAGTGATGAAACTAGGCATGAGCAAGGGGTAGGGGGGGGGGAGTTGAAATGCTGTCTCAAGCATTGATACATATGATGCAATTTAGCATGGAGTGCCATGTGCTATGCATTCATTGTCAAGCTCTAGTAGCATCAAATGCAGTGTGGTGTTGATGTGAGAGATTTTGGCAGAGCTGATGTGCTGAAACTAGGCATGCGCAGGCGGTGGGGGGGGGGGGGGACAAGGGGGATGGGGGGAGTTGAACTGTTGTCATAGGCATGAATACACAGCATACTTTTTTGCATGGAGTGCCATGTGCTATGCAGGCCATTTCAAGCTCTAGTAGCATCAAATGCAGTGTGGTGTTAATTTGACAGACTTTGGCAGAGCTGAAGTGATGCAACTAGGCATGAGCGGGGGGGGGGGGTGAAATGCTGGCACATGCATTAATACACAGCATGCCTTTTGGGCTAGAAGGCCATGTGCTATGCAGGCAATAACAAGCTCCAGTAGCATCAAATGCAGTGTGGTTTTGGTGCGAGAGACTTTGGCAGAGCTGAAGTGATGAAACTAGGCATGAGCAAGGGGTAGGGGGGGGGAGTTGAAATGCTGTCTCAAGCATTGATACATATGATGCAATTTAGCATGGAGTGCCATGTGCTATGCATTCATTGTCAAGCTCTAGTAGCATCAAATGCAGTGTGGTGTTAATTTGACAGACTTTGGCAGAGCTGAAGTGATGCAACTAGGCATGAGCGGGGGGGGGGGGGGGGTGAAATGCTGGCACATGCATTAATACACAGCATGCAACTTAGGCTAGAAGGCCATGTCCTATCCAGGCAATTACAGGCTCCAGTATCATCAACTGCAGTGTGGTGTTCATGTGAGAGACTTTGGCGGAGCTGATCCTGGGCATGAGCGGGAGGGGGGGGGGGGGGAGGCAAGGGGGGGGGGGGATATGCTGTGTCCAGCATCACTACACATCATGCAATTCTAGCCTAGAGTACTATGTGCTATGCATTCACTTTCGAGCTCCCGTATCATCAAATGCAGTGTGGTGTTATTTGACAGACTTTGGCAGAGCTGAAGTGCTGAAACTAGGCATGAGCGGGGGGGGGGGGGGTATAAATACTGGCACAAGCATTAATACACAGCATGCAACTTAGGCTAGAAGGCCATGTGCTATACAGGCAATAACAAGCTCGAGTACCATCAAATGCAGTGTGGTGTTCATGTGAGAGGCTTTGGTAGAGTTGAAGTAATGAAACTAGGCATGAGCAAGGGGTAGGGGGGGGGGGGGAGTTGAAATGCTGTCTCAAGCATTGATACATATGATGCAATTTAGCATGGAGTGCCATGTGCTATGCATTCATTGTCAAGCTCTAGTAGCATCAAATGCAGTGTGGTGTTGATGTGAGAGATTTTGGCAGAGCTGACGTGCTGAAAATAGGCATGCGCAGGCGGTGTGTGTGTGGGGGGGGGGGACAAGGGGGATGGGGGGAGTTGAACTGCTGTCATAGGCATGAATACACAGCATACTTTTTTTGCATGGAGTGCCATGTGCTATGCAGGCCATTTCAAGCTCTAGTAGCATCAAATGCAGTGTGGTGTTGATTTGACAGACTTTGGCAGAGCTGAAGTGATGCAACTAGGCATGAGCGGGGGGGGGGGGGTGAAATGCTGGCACATGCATTAATACACAGCATGCAATTTAGGCCAGAAGTCCATGTCCTATCCAGGCAATTACAGGCTCCAGTATCATCAACTGCAGTGTGGTGTTCATGTGAGAGACTTTGGCGGAGCTGATCCTGGGCATGAGCGGGGGGGGGGGGGGGGGATGGCAAAGGGGGGGGGGGGTATGCTGTGTCCAGCATCCCTACACATCATGCAATTCTAGCTTAGAGTACTATGTGCTATGCATTCACTTTCGAGCTCCAGTATCATCAAATGCAGTGTGGTGTAATTTGACAGACTTTGGCAGAGCTGAAGTGATGCAACTAGGCATGAGCGGGGGGGGGGGGTGAAATGCTGGCACATGCATTAATACACAGCATGCAATTTAGGCTAGAAGGCCATGTCCTATCCAGGCAATGACAGGCTCCAGTATCATCAACTGCAGTGTGGTGTTCATGTGAGAGACTTTGGCGGAGCTGATCCTGGGCATGAGCGGGGGGGGGGGGGGGGGGCAAAGGGGGGGGGGGGGATATGCTGTGTCCAGCATCACTACACATCATGCAATTCTAGCCTAGAGTACTATGTGCTATGCATTCACTTTCGAGCTCCAGTATCATCAAATGCAGTGTGGTGTTATTTGACAGACTTTGGTAGAGCTGAAGTGCTGACACTAGGCATGAGCGGGGGGGGGGGGGGGGGGAGTATAAATACTGGCACAAGCATTAATACACAGCATGCAATTTAGCATGGAGTGCCATGTGCTATGCATTCATTGTCAAGCTCTAGTAGCATTAAATGCAGTGTGGTGTTGATGTGAGAGATTTTGGCAGAGGTGACGTGCTGAAACTAGGTATGAGCGGGTGGGGGGGGGACAAGGGGGGGGGGGGAGTTGAAATGCTGTCATAAGCATGAATGCACAGCATACGTTTTTGCATGGAGTGCCATGTGCTATGCAGGCCATTTCAAGCTCTAGTAGCATCAAATGCAGTGTGGTGTTAATTTGACAGACTTTGGCAGAGCTGAAGTGATGCAACTAGGCATGAGCGGGGGGGGGGGGGGGGGGTGAAATGCTGGCACATGCATTAATACACAGCATGCCTTTTGGGCTAGAAGGCCATGTGCTATGCAGGCAATAACAAGCTCCAGACGCATCAAATGCAGTGTGGTTTTGGTGCGAGAGACTTTGGCAGAGCTGAAGTGATGAAACTAGGCATGAGCAAGGGGTAGGGGGGGGGAGTTGAAATGCTGTCTCAAGCATTGATACATATGATGCAATTGGAATGGAGTGCCATGTGCAATGCATTCATCGTCAAGCTCTAGTAGCATCAAATGCAGTGTGGTGTTAATTTGACAGACTTTGGCAGAGCTGAAGTGATGCAACTAGGCATGAGCGGGGGGGGGGGGGGGGGGGGGTGAAATTCTGGCACATGCATTAATACACAGCATGCCTTTTGGGCTAGAAGGCCATGTGCTATGCAGGCAATAACAAGCTCCAGTAGCATCAAATGCAGTGTGGTTTTGGTGCGAGAGACTTTGGCAGAGCTGAAGTGATGAAACTAGGCATGAGCAAGGGGTAGGGGGGGGGGGAGTTGAAATGCTGTCTCAAGCATTGATACATATGATGCAATTTAGCATGGAGTGCCATGTGCTATGAATTCATTGTCAAGCTCTAGTAGCATCAAATGCAGTGTGGTGTTAATTTGACAGACTTTGGCAGAGCTGAAGTGATGCAACTAGGCATGAGCGGGGGGGGGGGGGGGTGAAATGCTGGCACATGCATTAATACACAGCATGCAACTTAGGCTAGAAGGCCATGTGCTATACAGGCAATAACAAGCTCGAGTACCATCAAATGCAGTGTGGTGTTCATGTGAGAGACTTTGGCGGAGCTGATCCTGGGCATGAGCGGGGGGGGGGGGGGGGGAGGCAAGGGGGGGGGGGGGGATATGCTGTGTCCAGCATCACTACACATCATGCAATTCTAGCCTAGAGTACTATGTGCTATGCATTCACTTTCGAGCTCCCGTATCATCAAATGCAGTGTGGTGTTATTTGACAGACTTTGGCAGAGCTGAAGTGCTGAAACTAGGCATGAGCGGGGGGGGGGGGGGGTATAAATACTGGCACAAGCATTAATACACAGCATGCAACTTAGGCTAGAAGGCCATGTGCTATACAGGCAATAACAAGCTCGAGTACCATCAAATGCAGTGTGGTGTTCATGTGAGAGGCTTTGGTAGAGTTGAAGTGATGAAACTAGGCATGAGCAAGGGGTAGGGGGGGGGGGAGTTGAAATGCTGTCTCAAGCATTGATACATATGATGCAATTTAGCATGGAGTGCCATGTGCTATGCATTCATTGTCAAGCTCTAGTAGCATCAAATGCAGTGTGGTGTTGATGTGAGAGATTTTGGCAGAGCTGACGTGCTGAAACTAGGCATGCGCAGGCGGTGGGGGGGGGGACAAGGGGGATGGGGGGAGTTGAACTGCTGTCATAGGCATGAATACACAGCATACTTTTTGCATGGAGTGCCATGTGCTATGCAGGCCATTTCAAGCTCTAGTAGCATCAAATGCAGTGTGGTGTTAATTTGACAGACTTTGGCAGAGCTGAAGTGATGCAACTAGGCATGAGCGGGGGGGGGGGGGGGGGTGAAATGCTGGCACATGCATTAATACACAGCATGCAATTTAGGCCAGAAGTCCATGTCCTATCCAGGCAATTACAGGCTCCAGTATCATCAACTGCAGTGTGGTGTTCATGTGAGAGACTTTGGCGGAGCTGATCCTGGGCATGAGCGGGGGGGGGGGGGGGTGGCAAAGGGGGGGGGGGGATATGCTGTGTCCAGCATCACTACACATCATGCAATTCTAGCCTAGAGTACTATGTGCTATGCATTCACTTTCGAGCTCCCGTATCATCAAATGCAGTGTGGTGTTATTTGACAGACTTTGGCAGAGCTGAAGTGCTGACACTAGGCATGAGCGGGGGGGGGGGGGGGGGGAGTATAAATACTGGCACAAGCATTAATACACAGCATGCAATTTAGCATGGAGTGCCATGTGCTATGCATTCATTGTCAAGCTCTAGTAGCATCAAATGCAGTGTGGTGTTGATGTGAGAGATTTTGGCAGAGGTGACGTGCTGAAACTAGGTATGAGCGGGTGGGGGGGGACAAGGGGGGGGGGGGAGTTGAAATGCTGTCATAAGCATGAATGCACAGCATACGTTTTTGCATGGAGTGCCATGTCCTATGCAGGCCATTTCAAGCTCATCATCATGTTACACGTTCTCCAGCAGGGTCATTGCGCCAAAACATTGCTTAGCAACAAATCTACCTAGGTGCGTCAAACAGCACCACCAGACAAAAACTGGGAAAGCTTTGCAGCTCCCCAGTGTCTGGGCCAGTTGTGGCCGCTCAACATCAAATGCATCAACAACAGCACGGGACTGACTGCCATGCAGGCGATTTCAAGCTCAAGTAGCATCAAATGCAGTGTGGTGTTAATTTGACAGACTTTGGCAGAGCTGAAGTGATGCAACTAGGCATGAGCGGGGGGGGGGGGGTGAAATGCTGGCACATGCATTAATACACAGCATGCAATTTAGGCTAGAAGGCCATGTCCTATCCAGGCAATGACAGGCTCCAGTATCATCAACTGCAGTGTGGTGTTCATGTGAGAGACTTTGGCGGAGCTGATCCTGGGCATGAGCGGGGGGGGGGGGGGGGGGGGGATGGCAAAGGGGGGGGGGGTATGCTGTGTCCAGCATCCCTACACATCATGCAATTCTAGCTTAGAGTACTATGTGCTATGCATTCACTTTCGAGCTCCAGTATCATCAAATGCAGTGTGGTGTTAATTTGACAGACTTTGGCAGAGCTGAAGTGATGCAACTAGGCATGAGCGGGGGGGGGGTGAAATGCTGGCACATGCATTAATACACAGCATGCAATTTAGGCTAGAAGGCCATGTCCTATCCAGGCAATGACAGGCTCCAGTATCATCAACTGCAGTGTGGTGTTCATGTGAGAGACTTTGGCGGAGCTGATCCTGGGCATGAGCGGGGGGGGGGGGGGGGGATGGCAAAGGGGGGGGGGTATGCTGTGTCCAGCATCCCTACACATCATGCAATTCTAGCTTAGAGTACTATGTGCTATGCATTCACTTTCGAGCTCCAGTATCATCAAATGCAGTGTGGTGTTAATTTGACAGACTTTGGCAGAGCTGAAGTGATGCAACTAGGCATGAGCGGGGGGGGGGGGGTGAAATGCTGGCACATGCATTAATACACAGCATGCAATTTAGGCCAGAAGTCCATGTCCTATCCAGGCAATTACAGGCTCCAGTATCATCAACTGCAGTGTGGTGTTCATGTGAGAGACTTTGGCGGAGCTGATCCTGGGCATGAGCGGGGGGGGGGGGGGGTGGCAAAGGGGGGGGGGGGGATATGCTGTGTCCAGCATCACTACACATCATGCAATTCTAGCCTAGAGTACTATGTGCTATGCATTCACTTTCGAGCTCCGTATCATCAAATGCAGTGTGGTGTTATTTGACAGACTTTGGTAGAGCTGAAGTGCTGACACTAGGCATGAGCGGGGGGGGGGGGGGGGGGGTATAAATACTGGCACAAGCATTAATACACAGCATGTAATTTAGCATGGAGTGCCATGTGCTATGCATTCATTGTCAAGCTCTAGTAGCATCAAATGCAGTGTGGTGTTGATGTGAGAGATTTTGGCAGAGGTGACGTGCTGAAACTAGGTATGAGCGGGTGGGGGGGGACAAGGGGGGGGGGGGGGGTTGAAATGCTGTCATAAGCATGAATGCACAGCATACGTTTTTGCATGGAGTGCCATGTCCTATGCAGGCCATTTCAAGCTCATCATCATGTTACACGTTCTCCAGCAGGGTCATTGCGCCAAAACATTGCTTAGCAACAAATCTACCTAGGTGCGTCAAACAGCACCACCAGACAAAAACTGGGAAAGCTTTGCAGCTCCCCAGTGTCTGGGCCAGTTGTGGCCGCTCAACATCAAATGCATCAACAACAGCACGGGACTGACTGCCATGCAGGCGATTTCAAGCTCAAGTAGCATCAAATGCAGTGTGGTGTTATTTTGACAGACTTTGGCAGAGCTGAAGTGATGCAACTAGGCATGAGCGGGGGGGGGGGGGTGAAATGCTGGCACATGCATTAATACACAGCATGCAACTTAGGCTAGAAAGCCATGTCCTATCCAGGCAATGACAGGCTCCAGTATCATCAACTGCAGTGTGGTGTTCATGTGAGAGACTTTGGCGGAGCTGATCCTGGGCATGAGCGGGGGGGGGGGGGGGGGATGGCAAAGGGGGGGGGGGTATGCTGTGTCCAGCATCCCTACACATCATGCAATTCTAGCCTAGAGTACTATGTGCTATGCATTCACTTTCGAGCTCCAGTATCATCAAATGCAGTGTGGTGTTATTTGACAGACTTTGGCAGAGCTGAAGTGCTGGAACTAGGCATGAGCGGGGGCGGGGGGGGGGGGGGTGAAATGGTGACCACAAGCATAAATACACAGCATGCAACTAAGGCTAGAAGGCCATGTGCCATGCAGGCAATCACAAGCTCCAGTATCATCAAGTGCAGTGTGGTGTTAATTTGACAGACTTTGGAAGAGTTGAAGTGCTGAAATTAGGCATGAGCGGGGGGGGGGGGGGTTTGAATGCTGGCACAAGCATGAATACACAGCATGCAATTTAGGCTAGAAGGCCATGTGCTATGCAGGCAATTACAAGCTCCAGTACCATCAAATGCAGTGTGGTGTTGATGCGAGAGACTTTGGCGGAGCTGATCCTGGGCATGAGCGGGGGGGGGGGGGATGGCAAAGGGGGGGGGGGGATATGCTGTGTCCAGCATCCCTACACATCATGCAATTCTAGCGTAGAGTACGATGTGCTATGCATTCACTTTCGAACTCCAGTATCATCAAATGCAGTGTGGTGTTATTTGACAGACTTTGGCAGAGCTGAAGTGCTGGAACTAGGCATGAGCGGGGGCGGGGGGGGGGGGGTGAAATGGTGACCACAAGCATAAATACACAGCATGCAATTAAGGCTAGAAGGCCATGTGCCATGCAGGCAATCACAAGCTCCAGTATCATCAAGTGCAGTGTGGTGTTAATTTGACAGACTTTGGAAGAGTTGAAGTGCTGAAATTAGGCATGAGCGGGGGGGGGGGGAGTTAAATGCTGGCACAAGCATGAATACACAGCATGCAATTTAGGCTAGAAGGCCATGTGCTATGCAGGCAATTACAAGCTCAAGTACCATCAAATGCAGTGTGGTGTTGATGCGAGAGACTTTGGCGGAGCTGATCCTGGGCATGAGCGGGGGGGGGGGGGCGATGGCAAAGGGGGGGGGGGTATGCTGTGTCCAGCATCACTACACATCATGCAATTCTAGCGTAGAGTACTATGTGCTATGCATTTACTTTCGAGCTCCAGTAGCATCAAGTGCAGTGTGGTGTTAATTTGACAGACTTTGGCAGAGCTGAAGTGCTGAAACTAGGCATGAGCGGGGGGGGGGGGTGAAATGCTGGCACAAGCATAAATACACATCATGCAATTTAGGCTAGAAGGCCATGTGCTATGCAGGCAATAACAAGCTCCAGTACCATCAAATGCAGTTTGGTGTTGATGTGAGAGACTTTGGCGGAGCTGATCCTGGGCATGAGCGGGGGGGGGGGGCGATGGCAAAGGGGGGGGGGGTATGCTGTGTCCAGCATCACTACACATCATGCAATTCTAGCGTAGAGTACTATGTGCTATGCATTCACTTTCGAGCTCCAGTAGCATCAAGTGCAGTGTGGTGTTAATTTGACAGACTTTGGCAGAGCTGAAGTGCTGAAACTAGGCATGAGCGGGGGGGGGGGGGGTGAAATGCTGGCACAAGCATAAATACACATCATGCAATTTAGGCTAGAAGGCCATGTGCTATGCAGGCAATAACAAGCTCCAGTACCATCAAATGCAGTTTGGTGTTGATGTGAGAGACTTTGGCAGAGCTGAAGTGATGAAACTAGGCATGAGCAACGGGTAGGGGGGGGGGTGGAAAGGCTGTCTCAAGCATATATACATATCATGCAATTCTAGCGTAGAGTACTATGTGCTGTGCATTCATTGTCAAGCTCTAGTATCATCAAATGCAGTGTGGCCTTAATAGGCAAGACTTTGGCAGAGCTGAAGTGATCAAATTAGGCATGATCGGGTGGGGGGGGGGGTGAAATGGTGGCACAAGCATAAATACACATCATGCAATTTAGGCTAGAAGGCCATGTGCTATGCAGGCAATAACAAGCTCCAGTACCATCAAATGCAGTGTGGTGTTGATGTGAGAGACTTTGGCAGAGCTGAAGTGATGAAACTAGGCATGAGCAAGGGGTAGGGGGGGGGGGGGAGTTGAAATGCTGTCTCAAGCATTGATACATATGATGCAGTTTAGCATGGAGTGCCATGTGCTATGCATTCATTGTCAAGCTCTAGTAGCATCAAATGCAGTGTGGTGTTGATGTTAGAGATTTTGGCAGAGCTGACGTGCTGAAACTAGGCATGAGCGGTGGGGGGGGTGGTGAAATGCTGGCACAAGCATTAATAGGCAAGACTTTGGCAGAGCTGAAGTGATCAAATTAGGCATGAGCGGGTGGGGGGGGGGGGGGTGAAATGGTGGCACAAGCATAAATACACATCATGCAATTTAGGCTAGAAGGCCATGTGCTATGCAGGCAATAACAAGCTCCAGTAGCATCAAATGCAGTGTGGTTTTGGTGCGAGAGACTTTGGCAGAGCTGAAGTGATGAAACTAGGCATGAGCAAGGGGTAGGGGGGGGGGGAGTTGAAATGCTGTCTCAAGCATTGATACATATGATGCAATTTAGCATGGAGTGCCATGTGCTATGCATTCATTGTCAAGCTCTAGTAGCATCAAATGCAGTGTGGTGTTAATTTGACAGACTTTGGCAGAGCTGAAGTGATGCAACTAGGCATGAGCGGGGGGGAGGGGGGTGAAATGCTGGCACATGCATTAATACACAGCATGCAACTTAGGCTAGAAGGCCATGTGCTATGCAGGCAATAACAGGCTCCAGTACCATCAAATGTAGTGTGGTGTTGATGTGAGAGACTTTGGCAGAGCTGAAGTGATGCAACTAGGCATGAGCAAGGGGGGGGGGGGTGAAATGCTGGCACATGCATTAATACACAGCATGCAATTGAGGCTAGAAGGCCATTTGCTATGCAGGCAATGACAAGCTCCAGTATCATCAAGTGCAGTGTGGTGTTAATTTGACAGACTTTGGCAGAGTTGAAGTAATGAAACTAGGCATGAACGGGGGGGGGGGGGGGGGGGTATAAATGCTGGCACAAGCATAAATACACAGCATGCAATTCTAGTGTGGAGTACTATGTGCTGTGCATTCATTGTCAAGCTCTAGTAGCATCAAATGCAGTGTGGTGTTAATGTGCAAGACTTTGGCAGAGCTGAAGTGATGAAATTAGGCATGAGCGGGGGGGGGGGGTGAAATGGTGGCACAAGCATAAATACACAACATGCAATTTAGGCTAGCAGGCCATGTGCTATGCAAACAATTACAAGCTCCAGTAGCATCAAATGTAGTGTGGTGTTGATGTGAGAGACTTTGGCAGTGCTGAAGTGATGAAACTAGGCATGAGCAAGGGGTAGGGGGGGGGGAGTTGAAATGCTGTCTCAAGCATTGATACATATGATGCAATTTGGAATGGAGTGCCATGTGCAATGCATTCATCGTCAAGCTCTAGTAGCATCAAATGCAGTGTGGTGTTGATGTTAGAGATTTTGGCAGAGCTGACGTGCTGAAACTAGGCATGAGCGGGTGGGGGGGGGGGGGTGAAATGCTGGCACAAGCATTAATAGGCAAGACTTTGGCAGAGCTGAAGTGATCAAATTAGGCATGAGCGGGTGGGGGGGGGGGTGAAATGGTGGCACAAGCATAAATACACATCATGCAATTTAGGCTAGAAGGCCATGTGCTATGCAGGCAATAACAAGCTCCAGTAGCATCAAATGCAGTGTGGTTTTGGTGCGAGAGACTTTGGCAGAGCTGAAGTGATGAAACTAGGCATGAGCGTGGGGGTAGGGGGGGGGGGTTGAAATGCTGTCTCAAGCATTGATACATATGATGCAATTTGGAATGGAGTGCCATGTGCAATGCATTCATCGTCAAGCTCTAGTAGCATCAAATGCAGTGTGGTGTTGATGTGAGAGACTTTGGCAGAGCTGACGTGCTGAAACTAGGCATGAGCGGGTGGGGGGGGGGGGACAAGGGGGAGGGGGGGGGGAGTTGAAATGCTGTCATAAGCATGAATACACAGCATACCTTTTTGCATGGAGTGCCATGTCCTATGCAGGCCATTTCAAGCTCTAGTAGCATCAAATGCAGTGTGGTGTTATTTTGACAACATTGGCAGAGCTGAAGTGATGCAACTAGGCATGAGGGGGGGGGTGAAATGCTGGCACATGCATTAATACACAGCATGCAATTTAGGCTAGAAGGCCATGTCCTATCCAGGCAATTACAGGCTCCAGTATCATCAACTGCAGTGTGGTGTTCATGTGAGAGACTTTGGCGGAGCTGATCCTGAGCATGAGCGGGGGGGGGGGGGGATGGCAAAGGGGGGGGGGGATATGCTGTGTCCAGCATCACTACACATCATGCAATTCTAGCGTAGAGTACTATGTGCTATGCATTCACTTTCGAGCTCCAGTAGCATCAAGTGCAGTGTGGTGTTAATTTGACAGACTTTGGCAGAGCTGAAGTGCTGAAACTAGGCATGAGCGGGGGGGGGGGGGGTGAAATGCTGGCACAAGCATAAATACACATCATGCAATTTAGGCTAGAAGGCCATGTGCTATGCAGGCAATAACAAGCTCCAGTACCATCAAATGCAGTGTGGTGTTGATGTGAGAGACTTTGGCAGAGCTGAAGTGATGAAACTAGGCATGAGCAAGGGGTAGGGGGGGGGGGAGTTGAAATGCTGTCTCGAGCATTGATACATATGATGCAGTTTCGCATGGAGTGCCATGTGCTATGCATTCATTGTCAAGCTCTAGTAGCATCAAATGCAGTGTGGTGTTGATGTTAGAGATTTTGGCAGAGCTGACGTGCTGAAACTAGGCATGAGCAAGGGGGGGGGGGTGAAATGCTGGCACAAGCATTAATAGGCAAGACTTTGGCAGAGCTGAAGTGATCAAATAGGCATGAGCGGGTGGGGGGGGGGTGAAATGGTGGCACAAGCATAAATACACATCATGCAATTTAGGCTAGAAGGCCATGTGCTATGCAGGCAATAACAAGCTCCAGTAGCATCAAATGCAGTGTGGTTTTGGTGCGAGAGACTTTGGCAGAGCTGAAGTGATGAAACTAGGCATGAGCAAGGGGTAGGGGGGGGGGAGTTGAAATGCTGTCTCAAGCATTGATACATATGATGCAATTAGCATGGAGTGCCATGTGCTATGCATTCATTGTCAAGCTCTAGTAGCATCAAATGCAGTGTGGTGTTAATTTGACAGACTTTGGCAGAGCTGAAGTGATGCAACTAGGCATGAGCGGGGGGGGGGGGGGGTGAAATGCTGGCACATGCATTAATACACAGCATGCAACTTAGGCTAGAAGGCCATGTGCTATGCAGGCAATAACAGGCTCCAGTACCATCAAATGTAGTGTGGTGTTGATGTGAGAGACTTTGGCAGAGCTGAAGTGATGCAACTAGGCATGAGCAAGGGGGGGGGGGGGTGAAATGCTGGCACATGCATTAATACACAGCATGCAATTGAGGCTAGAAGGCCATTTGCTATGCAGGCAATGACAAGCTCCAGTATCATCAAGTGCAGTGTGGTGTTAATTGACAGACTTTGGCAGAGTTGAAGTAATGAAACTAGGCATGAGCGGGGGGGGGGGGGGGGTGTATAAATGCTGGCACAAGCATAAATACACAGCATGCAATTCTAGTGTGGAGTACTATGTGCTGTGCATTCATTGTCAAGCTCTAGTAGCATCAAATGCAGTGTGGTGTTAATGTGCAAGACTTTGGCAGAGCTGAAGTGATGAAATTAGGCATGAGCGGGGGGGGGGGGGTGAAATGGTGGCACAAGCATAAATACACATCATGCAATTTAGGCTAGCAGGCCATGTGCTATGCAAACAATTACAAGCTCCAGTAGCATCAAATGTAGTGTGGTGTTGATGTGAGAGACTTTGGCAGTGCTGAAGTGATGAAACTAGGCATGAGCAAGGGGTAGGGGGGGGGGGGAGTTGAAATGCTGTCTCAAGCATTGATACATATGATGCAATTTGGAATGGAGTGCCATGTGCAATGCATTTATCGTCAAGCTCTAGTAGCATCAAATGCAGTGTGGTGTTGATGTTAGAGATTTTGGCAGAGCTGACGTGCTGAAACTAGGCATGAGCGGGTGGGGGGGGGGGTGAAATGCTGGCACAAGCATTAATAGGCAAGACTTTGGCAGAGCTGAAGTGATCAAATTAGGCATGAGCGGGTGGGGGGGGGGGTGAAATGGTGGCACAAGCATAAATACACATCATGCAATTTAGGCTAGAAGGCCATGTGCTATGCAGGCAATAACAAGCTCCAGTAGCATCAAATGCAGTGTGGTTTTGGTGCGAGAGACTTTGGCAGAGCTGAAGTGATGAAACTAGGCATGAGCAAGGGGTAGGGGGGGGGGGAGTTGAAATGCTGTCTCAAGCATTGATACATATGATGCAGTTTAGCATGGAGTGCCATGTGCTATGCATTCATTGTCAAGCTCTAGTAGCATCAAATGCAGTGTGGTGTTAATTTGACAGACTTTGGCAGAGCTGAAGTGATGCAACTAGGCATGAGCGGGGGGGGGGGGGGGTGAAATGCTGGCACATGCATTAATACACAGCATGCAACTTAGGCTAGAAGGCCATGTGCTATGCAGGCAATAACAGGCTCCAGTACCATCAAATGTAGTGTGGTGTTGATGTGAGAGACTTTGGCAGAGCTGAAGTGATGCAACTAGGCATGAGCAAGGGGGGGGGGTGAAATGCTGGCACATGCATTAATACACAGCATGCAATTGAGGCTAGAAGGCCATTTGCTATGCAGGCAATGACAAGCTCCAGTATCATCAAGTGCAGTGTGGTGTTAATTTGACAGACTTTGGCAGAGCTGACGTGCTGAAACTAGGCATGAGCGGGGGGGGGGGGGGGGGACAAGGGGGAGGGGGGGGGAGTTGAAATGCTGTCATAAGCATGAATACACAGCATACCTTTTTGCATGGAGTGCCATGTCCTATGCAGGCCATTTCAAGCTCTAGTAGCATCAAATGCAGTGTGGTGTTATTTTGACAACATTGGCAGAGCTGAAGTGATGCAACTAGGCATGAGGGGGGGGGGGGGTGAAATGCTGGCACATGCATTAATACACAGCATGCAATTTAGGCTAGAAGGCCATGTCCTATCCAGGCAATTACAGGCTCCAGTATCATCAACTGCAGTGTGGTGTTCATGTGAGAGACTTTGGCGGAGCTGATCCTGAGCATGAGCGGGGGGGGGGGGGGGATGGCAAAGGGGGGGGGGGATATGCTGTGTCCAGCATCACTACACATCATGCAATTCTAGCGTAGAGTACTATGTGCTATGCATTCACTTTCGAGCTCCAGTAGCATCAAGTGCAGTGTGGTGTTAATTTGACAGACTTTGGCAGAGCTGAAGTGCTGAAACTAGGCATGAGCGGGGGGGGGGGGGGTGAAATGCTGGCACAAGCATAAATACACATCATGCAATTTAGGCTAGAAGGCCATGTGCTATGCAGGCAATAACAAGCTCCAGTACCATCAAATGCAGTTTGGTGTTGATGTGAGAGACTTTGGCAGAGCTGAAGTGATGAAACTAGGCATGAGCAACGGGTAGGGGGGGGGGTGGAAAGGCTGTCTCAAGCATATATACATATCATGCAATTCTAGCGTAGAGTACTATGTGCTGTGCATTCATTGTCAAGCTCTAGTATCATCAAATGCAGTGTGGCCTTAATAGGCAAGACTTTGGCAGAGCTGAAGTGATCAAATTAGGCATGATCGGGTGGGGGGGGGGGGTGAAATGGTGGCACAAGCATAAATACACATCATGCAATTTAGGCTAGAAGGCCATGTGCTATGCAGGCAATAACAAGCTCCAGTACCATCAAATGCAGTGTGGTGTTGATGTGAGAGACTTTGGCAGAGCTGAAGTGATGAAACTAGGCATGAGCAAGGGGTAGGGGGGGGGGGGGGGAGTTGAAATGCTGTCTCAAGCATTGATACATATGATGCAGTTTAGCATGGAGTGCCATGTGCTATGCATTCATTGTCAAGCTCTAGTAGCATCAAATGCAGTGTGGTGTTGATGTTAGAGATTTTGGCAGAGCTGACGTGCTGAAACTAGGCATGAGCAAGGGGGGGGGGGGGTGAAATGCTGGCACAAGCATTAATAGGCAAGACTTTGGCAGAGCTGAAGTGATCAAATTAGGCATGAGCGGGTGGGGGGGGGGGGGGTGAAATGGTGGCACAAGCATAAATACACATCATGCAATTTAGGCTAGAAGGCCATGTGCTATGCAGGCAATAACAAGCTCCAGTAGCATCAAATGCAGTGTGGTTTTGGTGCGAGAGACTTTGGCAGAGCTGAAGTGATGAAACTAGGCATGAGCAAGGGGTAGGGGGGGGGGGGGAGTTGAAATGCTGTCTCAAGCATTGATACATATGATGCAATTTAGCATGGAGTGCCATGTGCTATGCATTCATTGTCAAGCTCTAGTAGCATCAAATGCAGTGTGGTGTTAATTTGACAGACTTTGGCAGAGCTGAAGTGATGCAACTAGGCATGAGCGGGGGGGGGGGGGTGAAATGCTGGCACATGCATTAATACACAGCATGCAACTTAGGCTAGAAGGCCATGTGCTATGCAGGCAATAACAGGCTCCAGTACCATCAATTGTAGTGTGGTGTTGATGTGAGAGACTTTGGCAGAGCTGAAGTGATGCAACTAGGCATGAGCAAGGGGGGGGGGGGGTGAAATGCTGGCACATGCATTAATACACAGCATGCAATTGAGGCTAGAAGGCCATTTGCTATGCAGGCAATGACAAGCTCCAGTATCATCAAGTGCAGTGTGGTGTTAATTTGACAGACTTTGGCAGAGTTGAAGTAATGAAACTAGGCATGAGCGGGGGGGGGGGGGGGGGTAGTATAAATGCTGGCACAAGCATAAATACACAGCATGCATTTCTAGTGTGGAGTACTATGTGCTGTGCATTCATTGTCAAGCTCTAGTAGCATCAAATGCAGTGTGGTGTTAATGTGCAAGACTTTGGCAGAGCTGAAGTGATGAAATTAGGCATGAGCGGGGGGGGGGGGGGTGAAATGGTGGCACAAGCATAAATACACAACATGCAATTTAGGCTAGCAGGCCATGTGCTATGCAAACAATTACAAGCTCCAGTAGCATCAAATGTAGTGTGGTGTTGATGTGAGAGACTTTGGCAGTGCTGAAGTGATGAAACTAGGCATGAGCAAGGGGTAGGGGGGGGGGGGAGTTGAAATGCTGTCTCAAGCATTGATACATATGATGCAATTTGGAATGGAGTGCCATGTGCAATGCATTCATCGTCAAGCTCTAGTAGCATCAAATGCAGTGTGGTGTTGATGTTAGAGATTTTGGCAGAGCTGACGTGCTGAAACTAGGCATGAGCGGGTGGGGGGGGGGGTGAAATGCTGGCACAAGCATTAATAGGCAAGACTTTGGCAGAGCTGAAGTGATCAAATTAGGCATGAGCGGGTGGGGGGGGGGTGTGAAATGGTGGCACAAGCATAAATACACATCATGCAATTTAGGCTAGAAGGCCATGTGCTATGCAGGCAATAACAAGCTCCAGTAGCATCAAATGCAGTGTGGTTTTGGTGCGAGAGACTTTGGCAGAGCTGAAGTGATGAAACTAGGCATGAGCAAGGGGTAGGGGGGGGGGGAGTTGAAATGCTGTCTCAAGCATTGATACATATGATGCAGTTTAGCATGGAGTGCCATGTGCTATGCATTCATTGTCAAGCTCTAGTAGCATCAAATGCAGTGTGGTGTTAATTTGACAGACTTGGCAGAGCTGAAGTGATGCAACTAGGCATGAGCGGGGGGGGGGGGGGTGAAATGCTGGCACATGCATTAATACACAGCATGCAACTTAGGCTAGAAGGCCATGTGCTATGCAGGCAATAACAGGCTCCAGTACCATCAAATGTAGTGTGGTGTTGATGTGAGAGACTTTGGCAGAGCTGAAGTGATGCAACTAGGCATGAGCAAGGGGGGGGGGTGAAATGCTGGCACATGCATTAATACACAGCATGCAATTGAGGCTAGAAGGCCATTTGCTATGCAGGCAATGACAAGCTCCAGTATCATCAAGTGCAGTGTGGTGTTAATTTGACAGACTTTGGCAGAGTTGAAGTAATGAAACTAGGCATGAGCGGGGGGGGGGGGGGTAGTATATAATGCTGGCACAAGCATAAATACACAGCATGCAATTCTAGTGTGGAGTACTATGTGCTGTGCATTCATTGTCAAGCTCTAGTAGCATCAAATGCAGTGTGGTGTTAATGTGCAAGACTTTGGCAGAGCTGAAGTGATGAAATTAGGCATGAGCGGGGGGGGGGGGTGTGAAATGGTGGCACAAGCATAAATACACAACATGCAATTTAGGCTAGCAGGCCATGTGCTATGCAAACAATTACAAGCTCCAGTAGCATCAAATGTAGTGTGGTGTGATGTGAGAGACTTTGGCAGTGCTGAAGTGATGAAACTAGGCATGAGCAAGGGGTAGGGGGGGGGGAGTTGAAATGCTGTCTCAAGCATTGATACATATGATGCAATTTAGCATGGAGTGCCATGTGCAATGCATTCATCGTCAAGCTCTAGTAGCATCAAATGCAGTGTGGTGTTGATGTGAGAGACTTTGGCAGAGCTGACGTGCTGAAACTAGGCATGAGCGGGTGGGGGGGGGGGGACAAGGGGGAGGGGGGGGGGAGTTGAAATGCTGTCATAAGCATGAATACACAGCATACCTTTTTGCATGGAGTGCCATGTCCTATGCAGGCCATTTCAAGCTCTAGTAGCATCAAATGCAGTGTGGTGTATTTTGACAACATTGGCAGAGCTGAAGTGATGCAACTAGGCATGAGGGGGGGGGGTGAAATGCTGGCACATGCATTAATACACAGCATGCAATTTAGGCTAGAAGTCCATGTCCTATCCAGGCAATTACAGGCTCCAGTATCATCAACTGCAGTGTGGTGTTCATGTGAGAGACTTTGGCGGAGCTGATCCTGAGCATGAGGGGGGGGGGGGGGGGGGGGGATGGCAAAGGGGGGGGGGATATGCTGTGTCCAGCATCACTACACATCATGCAATTCTAGCGTAGAGGACGATGTGCTATGCATTCACTTTCGAGCTCCAGTATCATCAAATGCAGTGTGGTGTTATTTGACAGACTTTGGCAGAGTTGAAGTGCTGAAACTAGGCATGAGCGGGGGGGGGGGGGGGGGGAGTATAAATACTGGCACAAGCATAAATACACAGCATGCAATTTAGGCTAGAAGGCCATGTGCTATGCAGGCAATGACAAGCTCCAGTATCATCAAGTGCAGTGTGGTGTTGATTTGACAGACTTGATCAGAGTTGAAGTGCTGAAACTAGGCATGAGCAGGGGGGGGGGGGGAGTATAAATACTGGCACAAGCATAAATACACAGCATGCAATTTAGGCTAGAAGGCCATGTGCTATGCAGGCAATTACAAGCTCCAGTACCATCAAATGCAGTGTGGTGTTGATGTGAGAGACTTTGGTAGAGCTGAAGTGATGAAACTAGGCATGAGCAAAGGGTAGGGGGGGGGGGGTGAAATGCTGTCTCAAGCATATATACATATCATGCAATTCTAGCGTAGAGTACTATGTGCTGTGCATTCATTTTCAAGCTCTAGTAGCATCAAATGCAGTGTGGTGTTAATGTGCAAGACTTTGGCAGAGCTGAAGTAATGAAATTAGGCATGAGCGGGGGGGGGGGGGGGTGAAAATGCTGGCACAAGCACCAATACACAACATGCAATCTCTATACCCTATCACAAGCACTTTGGAGATATTCCCACCGTAGATACACCTATTCGCATTTATCCACCCCTACCAGGCTTCTGGCGGCAACATGAGGGGTTGTGCTTCAACCGCCTGCTATCTATCAAGTCATGCTACGACCAGCATACGGTCGAGACAATGATGTACCGAAGATGAGGTATCTTGCAACATGATGATATCAGTTTGACACACTGTACACAAACTGCCATGAGCCAGTATTATATTGATCTGATGCACCTGACCTGTGCAAGTGTGGGTGGTGTGCTTGCCTTGTAGGTGTTGGTCCAACGACATATTCATAAGCGGGGTGGAAATCAATCGGTCAGAGTATGTCGCCTGAAATCGGCAGCCAAGACAAAATTGCAAAGTGTCCCTTCAATACACCAGAGGACGAGCTGAAGTTTGCATCTTTATGTTGTATGCGGCATTTCCTGGGTGTACAAACACTGGCACAAACAAGTGCATGGCCAGTGCTGGTTGTCATGAAATAGACAACACAATTATACAGATTCGGGCGGAATTGGGCTTTGGCATCTGCAGGTTTGTTGATTATGACATAACGTGGCGCCAAGTGCCTGGGATGGCCAGCTGTTGAGTGAGATCTGGTGCAAGTATCTGGCTTGCAACAGTCTCACTGTTGCATGTGCTCTGATAGATCTGCACTCTCACATGTGTGTCGGGAGCCTAGCGCTTGAGGGGTTGGGAGCCTAGCTTGATGGGGGTTTCTCTCATAGGTCTGCAGCAGCTTTGTCATGGAACGCTGGTGTCCTGACTGCTGCACAAGCAGCAGTGTGGGGAATTGCATGGCAGGAACAGCTGAGCGGGGACATTTAGGCATTCTGGTACTGAGCAACTGGGTCACGCATGCCCCTGCTCCCATAATTTGTGGCGTTGGCAGGTGTGCGCATTGCTCTGCGTGCGGAGGGCGGGCAGGGCGGGGTCAACTTGACGTGCTTATGTGTGCATCGGCTGGTGCCCCTCTTGTTCACTAGTAAAAGCAATACAGTGTTGGGTCTGGGTGCAATCGCGACTGCCAGGCAAGCGGGCTGTTTGTGGTGGGCATACGCCCCTAGAGTTTGTGCTTTTTGAACAACGGGTGGTGCTGATCCCACCTCTTGTGGCAGTCTGGTGGATGCCTTCCATGCTCTGCAGGCTGACAAAAAAAGTGTTGAAGCAACAGGGGGAGGTGCTGTT
The DNA here is from genome assembly GCA_007449985.2 of Desmodesmus armatus. Classification (NCBI taxonomy): domain Eukaryota; kingdom Viridiplantae; phylum Chlorophyta; class Chlorophyceae; order Sphaeropleales; family Scenedesmaceae; genus Desmodesmus; species Desmodesmus armatus. The sequence continues at coordinate 571,434 of VIIQ02000643.1, forward strand.
ATTGGGGAACCCCGATGCACGTACGGCGACGGCACACGACCGTGGGGCTGAAGCAGATGCGCTGCTGGATAGCATGGGTGTGACAGGGTTGCCACCCCAGGCAGTGCCTGGGGACGGCAGGTGTGTTGTCCTGCCCAGATGCAACTCAGCCCCTAGGTCGGTGGACAAGGGAAGGCAGTTGCTGCTTGAGCTGTGTGCCGCCACTGGGTGTGTCCTTTTGAATGGTCGTGATAGCGGGGATGAGCAGGGACAGTCGACCTTTGGCCGTGTAGTTTGTGTGGTCTGGTGACCAATTAGTGTGCTGGGATAATGGCCTAGGGGTGTGGAGTTTATTTAGGTAGTATACAATGGCTACACCAAAACAGTTGGCGTGTACTTTTGCGTTGTCCGACTTGCCTTGTGGGAGGCACAGGGCCCTCAGCCAAGCCAACCATGGTCAGATGGGACTCCTCTCACGGGAGGGAAAACTGTCTGTTGGTGTCCTCTGGGCAAAAAAATGTGCGTAAGCTAAATTTCGGACGAATGTTGGTCCTGACACTTGAGGGGGGAGCCATTGCGGGAGGTGTACAGGGTGGAGCCTGTGGTTCGTGCGGACGGCAAAATAGTGTGGCGCCATGTTAAGACTTGAGTGAGGGTCCCTCTCGCAGTGTGGTGCATGTTCAGCACGGACCTTTCAAGATGGGGAGGTGCCTGCCTCATGAGGTGCATGCTGTGTTTGCTATTTTCAAGAAGGGTGACCCGTCTGTGTTGGATATTCAGAGGCATTGCAGTGGGATCTGTGATTGGAAAGCTCTTCAGCCTTGTATTCATGCCCGTCTTGTTGCTTGGGCTGAGGCGTGTGTGAATCCTGGTGATGGCCAGGCTGGGTTCAGGGGCGGCGAGTGCAGGAACAACCATGTCTTTGTCCTGAAGCACTTGGTGGACCGTTGCCGAGGGTCTGAGCGGGTGTATGCATCTTCACTGACTTCAGGCTTACGCACTTGTCCGGCGGGACTTGTTGCTGCAATGTGTGGCCGACATTGGGGTGCGGGACAACTACCTCAGTTGCCTTGCGAGCATGCATTGGTCTACTCCTGTGGTCGTAAAAGATGCGCCTGGCCGCAGCCTTCTGTGTACAGCAGTATAGGCGTAAGGCAAGGCATCCTCTCCCCCTCCCCTGCTGTTTGGGTTGTTGATTGACTGGGTTAGGCATGGCTACAGGAGCGGGCCCCTCAGTGTTGAACACATGAGTGACAACCACAGTGTGCGGTCCCCTCAAGGGCAAACTGCTTTGTGTGCTTGTGGCGCCGATGACCTCACTCTCCTTGCTTTCTCACCCTTTGACCTGCAAGCTTGTTGGATGCCTGCAAGAGTGATGCGCGGCCAACTCCCTGCATGTCAATGTGGCTAAAATATGATGCGGATACCAATGCGTCTCGTTGGCTCTCGTTGGCTCACGGAGTGTGCAGGCTGAGCCTGAACCATGTAACAGTA